>CM076851.1:138406031-138659247 GCA_039519185.1 Astragalus membranaceus | reverse complement strand
CAGTGCACAAGGGGCACCTCCCGGCCACACAAGCGTCATGCTGCCAAACGAGATACTGCAAGAATTACGCCAGTTGTTGAGAGCTAGAAACGAAAACATCGCCGACCAAACCGCCTCTGGGAGAGCATACACCGCGCCGGAACAACGTCGCCGCGACGACGAATCATCGAGACCGAGAGGAAATCCCTCCAGAAGACATAGATCTCCCCGAGGAGGCAATTAGTACACCGATCGCTCCCAAGAAGGCGAGGAGTGGTCCAGCCACGACCCGGACCCCCTCTCCTCGACCGACCCTACATACTGGCCCGAGGAAGAGTCCTACCAAGAATCTTCATACGACTCGTTGGTGTGGTATTTTAATATATGCAAGTATACATAGTCACACAAGTAATAAAGTGATAAGAAAGGTCGAACCCACAGGGATTATGTATTGTAAATTTTTGTAGTTCAAAGTGTACACTTAGTGTGTCTACACTATTCAGTATTTTTGGTTTGGAGTTTTCAAAGTAAGTAAAAATAATGATAAGCAATAAAATGTGTGAGAAATCAGTTGGAAAAAGTAGTTGAGATGTTTTCACCAAGTACTTTACTTCTAAGTGTTTTAATGGAGTATGTAGTGTGGGAACACTGGATGTAGGTGCATCAGTTTGTGCCTTTCAACACTTCTCTTTAGAGTTTCATTACAAGCTCTTATGATCTTTGTTTTTTACAGTAAAGAAAGGTTTGTCAATTCCTCCCTTGCCTCCTAACAATGATCCAAGTTGCTAAATAGGTTCACTCTTGTAATTTTATTATCCTAAGGACTATGCTATCCTATGTCTAGGTTTTAGCATGTATTTAACAAAGTTTCATTTATTAAATACTTGTCCCTTTAACTCTTGAGTTCATAAATGTAGCCCATGTCTGCTGCTACAAGTTTTTACCTATTCTAAAGTGATCAAATCCAGAATAAGTTGAAAGAAGTATGCAAGAGTTTAAAGTGTTTACACTACATAAACCATAATAACATATTTAGAAGTTCATTACAAGGTTAGAACATCTCAACTTAAGGGAATTTAGCTCATGTTACTCATGTTATAAAGCAAAGAATATGCAAAGAACATAAGTAAATGAATAATAAAACAAAAGAACTTAAAAGAGTAGAGATTACTTGAATAGAAGATCTTTTGCATTAAGTTCCCAAGTTGAAGTACAATAAGGATTTCTTACACGAATTTCTTCAAAGTAGAAGTGAAGGGAATGGTTGTCAAGCACTTCCTCACCTTCCTCTCCTTAGAAACTTGAAATGAAAATAAACTAAATCTAAACTAAGCGATCCTTTCAGAAAACAAAATGAAGAATTACAAATGAAAGATGAAGGATTATTTATTTTGTGAAGATATGGCTTCTATTTATAGGCTTGAAAGCTTTCCTCTTGCAAGGGGTTTCCTTTGGCGTGAAAGATCAGCTGAGGGGACCAAACATGGTTAGTTGTAGACAACCAATCAAGCAAGCTGCACAGGTTTGGTCGCTTGCATGCATAACAAAAGATGAGGTCCATTGGAGAAGTGCCACATGTCTTTTAGATAAGTTGAGTCTTGCAACTTGATTTTTATGTGTATCGCCGACTTCTGCAAGTGGCTCAGCTCTAGGTGACTAGGCATGACGTCACAAATCAAGTGTGGAAGCATTGAAATGGTCTTTGGATGTTTTGGTACAAACTGCAGAATTTAGCAGGTGTTGGCAGTGTTTCCACTCCTGGTGTTGGCAGTGTTTCCACTCCTGCAGTAACTGCACTGAACAAAAACATCAAACCTAACAAGATTTGTGCATTTTGCCTAGATCATTGCCCTTTATCCATTTGAATATTTAGAATGTTGTTCCTTGATAAATAAGCTATAAATATATATAAATGTTCTTGAAAATAAGCAATAACTCAAGCTTAATTGTATGAATAACTCTATATAAAATAGAGTTATCACTCGTCTGGGTCACTAAACTCGGTCCCGAAGCCGATCGCAGGAAAGGTTCCCTCGCCCCTATTGGGATGCGCCTCCTCCACGGCCTCGTAGATATGATTCGCCTCCTCTACGACGTGCTCATCGGGGTCACTACCCCGAGGACTGACCATCTCGTAGGAGGACGGGCAATGACGGCCTGGGACCCTTCACCCGTGGAATCGATGAGTATCCAAGCCTATTCCGCGAGCGCTGGAGAAGCCGCCTTCTGATCTCAGGATGTACAACGGGGTAAAGGACCCTGATGCCCACCTACGGTATTTTGACTTGGTAATGAGGTACAGGCGGGCGGACGGGCCGGTTAAATGCAAAATCTTTCCATTGACCCTAGAGGGACCTGCTCTGGAGTGGTTCACCGAATTAAGGCCCAACAGTATCTCGTCCTGGGAGCAATTGGCTCGAGTTTTTAGTGCCCGCTTCACCGCATCAAGGGTGAAGCCTAAATCACATGCTATCTTGAAGGCGATTAAGCAGGGCCCGGATGAACCCCTCCGTGAGTATGTTGAGCGCTTCAACAGAGAAGCCTCCAATGTCCGAGGGCTGGAGGACGATATGCGCCTATGGTTCCTCCGGGACGGCCTCCGAACTGGTAGTTTATTTGAGATAGAAGTTGGTGTGAACGAGCCGCCAGACCTCGAAACTTTCCTACGCCGATCGCAGAGGTTTATGAACTATGAGGAAAGAGCGATGGCAACCCAAGCCGTCGAGGGCAAGCGAAGGATCTCCACTCAAACCGGGTCCAGGACTCCAGGAGGGATAGAGGAGACAGAGAAGGACCATCCAGGGAATTCAGGCAGAAGAAATTCTCTGACCGGACCAAACTCAATACCTCGTACTCCCAGATCTTGGCCGAGTGCGCGAACACGGAGTTTAAAGACATAAAGAGGCCCGATCCACTCGTCCTTAAAGAAGGACAATGCCTATCTCGCAGGTACTGTCGTTATCATAGAAGTAATGGGCATGACACCAACAATTGCATGGCCCTGAAAGACGACATCGAAGAACTGATTAGAAAGGGAAAACTAACCCAGTACGTGAAGAAAGGGCCAACAGATAAACCAGAAGAGAAGGACAGAGATCGGTCTCCTCGAAAGGGTAAGGCCATCGTAAATGAAGTTGGGAAAGGCTCGAAGGAAGACGAGGATGAATACAGTGAGGAAAGAAACGACCACAGGAGGTCAAGGGGACGCGCGGTTGCGATGGTGATCACTGGAGGGTGCCCTACGGAAGGAGGAGAAACGAAAAAGTCATCGAAAAGGCGCTGGAAAGAAATAATGAACGTCGCCTCGACCTCGTCCTCCACGCCCGGCCTTTCCTCAAAAAGGCCGCCTTTGGCATTCGGCGACGATGATTTGCTTGATGGGAAGCCAAATAAGTATGTCCCACTAATCGTCACCGCAAGTAATGGCTAATGTCGAGGTCATAAGAATCCTGGTCGACCAGGGGAGCTCGGCTGATATCATTTGAAGACCTCCTCGACATCTTGAGAATACCCAGGGGAGAGCTGACGGCCTATCGGGGATCTGACCTGATAGGTTTCAATGGATCATCCACAACACCCCTTGGGATGCTGGAACTTATGGTAACCTTCGGGGACGACAGCGAGGAGAACCCCAAATGCAGAACTGTGAAAGTAAATTTTTTGGTGTTACCATGCAGGTCGGTATACCAATGTATCACCGGTCGTCCCACTTTGGGAAAGCTAGAAGCCGTGACCTCGACCGTCCATCTAAAGATGAAATTCTATTCGGACAGCAATGACGTGGTCACCATCCCGACGGATCTACAAGCCGCTCGACGATGCCACTTCATGAGCATGAAGGAACAAGGAGAGTATGAAACGAGAAAGACGAACGCCAAGAATAAAGGTGGGAGTCAATTCAATGTGGCTGATCTAGATGCCCGCTACGACCCGGACAGTGAGCCTGAAGAAGGAGATGATGACCTAACCCGAGAGCTCAAGAAAAGAATTAAAAGACCAGAGCCGCACGGGGAACTCTCCCGAGTACAACTGGGGAACGACCCAGAGAAGACAGTATCGGTGGGAAGCGACCTTCCCACAGAGGTACGAGATCAGTTAATCCAATGTTTGAAAGAACACGCTGATGTCTTTGCATGGAGTGCTGCGAACATGCCAGGCGTCTCCCACCAGAGGTAGCTTGTCACCACCTGGCCGTTAATCCCACTGCGAAATGGGTCGCCCAAAGAAGGAGGGTGCAGGGTGACGAGAAAGGACAAGCCGCCCAGTAAGGCAGTCGATGATTTGCTGGAAGCCGGGTTCATCAAAGAAATAAAGTACACGACATGGCTATCCAACTTGGTTCTGGCAAAAAGGCCAACGGGAAATGACGCATGTGCGTCGACTACACTGTTCTTAACCGGGCATGCCCTAAAGACGCGTTTCCAATACCAAGCGTAGACCGGTTAGTAGACAGCGCAAACGGGTTTAGGTTACTCTCGTTTTTAGACGCTTACTCGGGTTATAACCAGATCTCAATGCACCCGCCTGACCAGGAAAAGACGGCCTTCATGACGGCAAGGGGGAACTACTGTTACTTAGTCATGCCTTTCGGATTGAAGAATGCCGGGGCAACTTACCAGAGAATGATGAGCAGGGTTTTCCAATCACAGATCGGCAGAACGGTCGAAGTGTACTTAGATGACATGATCATTAAAAGCAAACAAGACATTGATCATGTGGCCGACCTAAGAGAGATATTTATGGAAGCCCGCAAGAACTCGCTGAAGTTAAATCCTGAGAAGTGCACGTTCGGAGTCAGGGCGGGCAAGTTTTTGGGGTTCTATTTAACAGAGCGGGGGATAGAGGCAAATCCAGATAAGTGCAGAGCCGTGACAGAAATGAAGTCGCCCACTAGTAAAAAAGAGATTCAGAAGCTGAACGGGATGATAGCCGCGCTATCGCGATTCATTTCAAAAGCGGCCAGCAAGTCTCTCCCACTTTTCAAATTACTTAAGAAGGAGGCGAAGTTTGAATGGTCGGCCGAATGCGACCAAGCTCTAGATCAGCTGAAAAAGGTTCTGTTGCAACCGCCCATCTTGACCACCCCAGAGCCCGGGGAATTGTTGTACCTGTATCTCTCCATCAGTGATGAAGCCCTAGCAGCCGTGCTGGTGTGGGAAGACGGGGAAAAACAGAATCCCGTATATTTTGTGAGCAAAGCACTCCAGGGACCAGAACTCAGGTACCAAAGGATCGAGAAGCTAGCCCTGGCACTAATCGTGGCCGCCCGAAGACTGAGATCGTATTTTGTGGCTCACCAAATCATCCTCAGAACGGATCAGCCCGTTCGACAGATCTTGCATCGACCCGACTTAGCAGGAAGGATGATCAAGTGGGCAGTAGAACTCTCAGAGTTCGGCGTGAAATATGAAACAAGAACGACCACAAAGGCACAAATCCTGGCAGACTTCATAGCCGAGATGACCCCGATCCAGGAAGAAGGGCCTGAACCGACCTGGACGCTATATGTCGACGGCTCCTCAAACTGTAAAGGGAGCGGGGCTGGTTTGATTCTAGAAAGCCCAGAAGGAACGACCGTAGAGGTGTCGTTGACATTTTCCTTTTCTACGTCAAATAACCAGGCAGAATACGAAGCGTGCATTGCAGGACTTATGCTCGCTAGGGAGTTCAAAGCACAACGGGTCGAGCTCCGTTCTGACTCCCTGTTAGTGGTGTCCCAGATTGGAGAGGCATGATGCCAAAGATGAAGTTTTACGGAGGTACCTCGCTAAGGTACGGAACTGCTCGACCAGTTCGAAAGTTCAGAAGTCCGACACATCCCCAGGTCAGAAAATGGAAGGGCGGGCGTGCTTTCGAAACTGGCGAGTACAAAGACCCTGGGGAACCACGGGAGCGTAATGCAGAAGATACTCCCTCAACCCAGCGTCCAACTAGAAACAGCCTCAATCACGGATGTCTGCACGATCGGTCAAGGCGAGACATGGATCGATCCCATCCTAAAGTACATCGTGCTGGGGGAAGAGGAAGACCACCCAAAAAAGTCTGCTCTCACGCGAAGGCGGGCATCGTCATATTCGGTAATTGAAGGAGCCGTCGACATATATGAAGCGTGCATTGCAGGACTTATGCTCGCTAGGGACTTCAAAGCACAACGGGTCGAGCTCCGTTCTGACTCCCTGTTAGTGGTGTCCCAGATTGGAGAGGCGTATGATGCCAAAGATGAAGTTTTACGGAGGTACCTCGCTAAGGTACGAGAACTGCTCGACCAGTTCGAAAGTGCAGAAGTCCGACACATCCCCAGGTCAGAAAATGGAAGGGCGGACGTGCTTTCGAAACTGGCGAGTACAAAGACCCCGGGGAACCACAGGAGCGTAATCCAGAAGATACTCCCTCAACCCAGCGTCCAACTAGAAACAGCCCCAATCACGGATGTCTGCACGATCGGTCAAGGCGAGACATGGATCGATCCCATCCTAAAGTACATTGTGCTAGGGGAAGAGGAAGACGACCCAAAAAAGTCTGCTCTCACGCGAAGGCGGACATCGTCATATTCGGTAATTGAAGGCAAACTGTTTCGCCGAGGACTCTCAACACCATTACTAAAGTGTCTGACACCACAAGAGGCCAATTATGTGTTGAGGGAAATCCACGAAGGGATATGTGGTAATCACCTAGGGGCACGAGCACTAGCCAAAAAAACACTTCGAGCGGGATACTATTGGCCAACGATGGAGGGTGATGCCAACGAGCTAGTCAAAAAATGTGATAAGTGTCAGAAGCACGCGAATGTACACATCGCCCCCCGGTCGAACTAAACTCCATTACCGCTCCTTGGCCGTTCGCGTGGTGGGGAATAGACCTTCTGGGCCCGTTCTCAGTAGCCCCAGGACAGCTTAAGTACTTAATAGTGGCAGTGGACTACTTCACCAAGTGGGTGGAGGCCGAGCCCTTAGCGACCATTACCTCCAAAAACTGCTTGAAGTTCCTCAAGAAAAGTATACTAGTTCGATTTGGAGTCCCTGAGGTCGTGGTCTCGGACAACGACACCCAGTTCACGGATAAAAACTTCCAAGAATACATGTCGGAACTGGGAATCAAGCAGCGCTTTACATCGGTCGAGCACCCACAGACCAACGGACAAGCAGAGGCCGCCAACCGAGTGATCCTGCGCGGGCTGAAAAGAAGGCTGGACGAATCCAAAGGCAAGTGGGCAGAAGAACTCCCCTTCGTACTATGGGCTTACCGGACCACCCCGCACTCCACCACAGGCGAAAGTCCATTCAAGTTGGTATACGGGGTGGAAGCACTTATCCCGGTTGAAGTTGGAGAGCTCAGTTGGAGAACTGCATATCCCAAAAACCCCGATGAGAACGATCAGGGACTCAGGGAGGAGCTCGACTTGGTTGAAGAACTCCGCACCAAAGCGTCGTTGAAAGAAGCACTTGTGAAACAAGGGATGGCAACGAGATACAACTCAAAGGTCGTCCCTAGAGAATTCACCATCGGTCAGCTCGTCCTCAGAATAGCGACGATAGGACAAAAGTTCGCAGCTCAAGGTAAACTCGCTCCAAACTGGGAAGGCCCCTACCGAGTTGTCTCGAAGATGGGGAAGGGCGCCTACCAACTTCAAACCATGGGAGGCGGGGCGGTGCCAAGAACATGGAACGCGGCCAACCTCAGGCGATACTTTGTTTAAATTTTTGCCTAAATTCAATTGTAACTCTATCATTGACACTTGTTGAATTGAACAAAGTAAGTACACCGGGCGGGACACTCTTTTCCCACTGGGTTTTAATTGAGGCCCGCCCAGCCATCACTGCAGATGGAATATTTTTATATGTTGTCTCATCCTTTTATGTTTTCCATACAGATCCATTAACCGCCAGGCGGGTTATAATCAAACCAAGTTTGAGAAACCACTGGGCGGGCTCAGAGGTACTTAGTCGATCTAAGTAACACGAAGCGATCTTAATCGATAGTCGCAACCCCAAGGGCGAGTTAAATCTGGGGACGAACCCTAGTAAACTGCCCGAAGGCTAAAAACACGAATTAAAAGAAACGAAGCGATCACAATCGAAAGTTGCACCCCCAAGGGCAAGTTAAATCTAGATACGAGGTCCAGTAAACTGCCCGAAGGCTAAACGAATTGAACAGAATGAGTAAAAGAACGATTTTAAAGTCAAAAGCATAGTACATATTACAACATTGGGGCGACTCGAAAGCCGCCCAAACATGAATGTCAAATACTTGGAACATATTACAAAAATTCTAAAGGGAACGATCAAAAACAACCACTTCCTCCACTACGACGTTTCCTTGCTCGTCCTCCTCAGCGGGTTGGATGATCCGACCATCCACATAAGAATGGGAAAAGTTGATAACGCCTGGGTCAAGCACAAGGTCCGGGTAGACGCACCGCACCTGAGCCAGAGCCTCATCAAACCGCTCCTGGCAAATTGAAACAGTGGATTGAACGAGCCGGTCAGATTGAGCAACGGCCTCTTCACGCTCCTTCTTCAAGGCTTCAATGGTCGACCTCATTTCAGCAGCTTCCAGATACAAATCGTTAACCTTCCCACCTCAAGCTGCAATTTCCTCTCAGCTTCAACTAAAGCAACCTGGCGTCGTCTCGCTCTTGGGTGACGACGGAGAGCGACTTCCTTGTTTCATCAAGGGCACTGACTGTAGGCTGAAGGGCGGCCTCTGAATCTTGCAGTTTCTTCTTGGTAGCTTCCAACTCCTCCCGAACTTCTGAGATATAAACATGAGCACGGCTAAGCTTGTCGGTTTTGTCTAAGTTATCACTCTCCAACCATAAATTTTGGGCGAGGAGAATATTACCTTTTGTCCGCTCCATTTTTCCGTGTTTCAACTTCGCGACCAGGCGAGACCCGACCTTGACCACCTCAGCCGCAAATAGTAGGGGGTCTTCACGAAATCCGCTTATAATGCCCTCATCGGTCATTTCGTCCAGATCGACCGCCAAGGACGAGCTCTTGAGGTCCTTTATGGGCCCTGGCCTTTTTATGAGCAGGGTCATCCTGGGTCAGATCGACAGTGGGAAGGGGACGTCCCCTCTTCGTCCCAGCAATGGGCGTGCTTCTCTCGCCACCTTCAGCAGCCACGGTACCCTCAGGAACCGAGGAAAGAGTAACTGCAGGGGTGGACTGGGCCGGTCTGGGGCCTCCTCCCTTTCTTAGCTTGCTTCATCAACTCAGCAAAGCCTAGACCGGCCATTTCACCTGCAAGGAAGGGGTACGACTACTCATACCAAGAGCGACTTTGAAACCGTTATCATCGGTCGTTTTCACCAATTGGTGGCACTCGATCAAATCCTCCTCCATCCAAGAGGCCAAGTTCTCAAGCAGTCTCAGAGTCTCAGTATTTTCTTCGCCAAGTTGGCAACGGGTTCTGTACGCGGCGGGCATGCGGCGAAAATGTGCGTACGTCCACGCTATGGGATATTTCATGCTTGTTACTCGCCCACGGGGGTCAATCGTCCCCACCATCCGCTGAGATGCCTCGCAAACGGGGACCACCCATAGAAAAGACGACTTCCAGGGTTTGAGCGAGTCAGAAAAAGGCTTGAAAATCTTGTAGTCCGACTGAGCCTTAAGACTCAAATGCTCCCACCGATTCCGATTGCTGCCCGGCTCTGGTCGCCTGCTTGATCAAAAATTTTGAAGAAAGTTTGCCAATTGCACCCTCGCCCCATCACTCTCAATAACTGCGAGGGTGCAGCTGCGAGGGTGCAACCCCAAGATAACGAAGAATACTGCGTTGAAAGCATGTAAATGGCGGACGAATCCCCACGTCGCGAAGGACAGTGGCATACATGGTGAATTTTAGGGTGGCCGGGATCATAGCCACGTTTTCCGTTGAAGTAGGGCCTTCGACCGCCCACACCTGGCCCGGTGCGCCAACCAGCCCGGCAAAATACGATAACACTTCATCCCCAGGTTTGAATAGTGACGGTACCCGGCCTAGCACGGCCGACGAGATCCAAGGGCGATCCTCCCCTAGAACGCCTCTCCAAACGGCTTCCCCTCTCTCGCCGTCTGGCTGGATTACCCGCTCCAAACGAGCCGAGGACGTAGAAGGTGGATCATGACTTTCCCCCGCTTGGAAGAATACGGGGCGAGCGGGCATCGCAACATCCGATCCCTCAGCCGGGGCGTAGAAGTAAATCCACCCTCTGAAGTCGTCCTATCTGTAGACGTTCGGGAATTGGAGGATGGATCGGTTGAAGAAACTGGCGGGCTGCCGGTTACTTGGGCGGTTAGCTTCGTCCGCGCCATGACGAAAGAAAACCTGCAAGAAGGGAGCATGAAAGTCAGACCATCGAAGATGACCTACAGAAAGGGGCGACATGATCGACCCCGGGTCTGACACCCCCTCCTCGCCAATGTTAATAAGAAGAGAAATGCGATTTAAATTACTAAAGCCCAAAAAGAAAGCTACATACCAGGAGCGGGATACAGTTTCGTCGCACTATGAATCACCAGAATGAGGCGATCGGAAGTTAGGTCGCGCCGGAGTTTTAAATCGCTAATCGGGAAACACCGTGCCAGAGTAGCCGGAAAATAGATCGCTCGTCGGAGAAAAGAAGTCACCCTCAGCAGAAAATCCGGGAAGTGAACAAATTAACATAAGGGGTGCCCCGTATTTATAGGGAGGAAGAGCCAGAACGCGAAGGGACACTTCCCTTCCCCTTCTAAATTGATGATCTTCCTCGAAAATTGAACTGTCATCATCAAGCGCCCCCTTTTTTTGAGAAGCGTGAAGTATGATGACAGTCCCATCGAAGCGTCACGCTTGTCCTTTCAGAACGTCATGACTGTCAGAATACCACATCGCTAGAAGGCGCGAGCATGCTCAACCGAACGGGCACACGATGAGGTCGTCTCAGCGCAGGCGACCAATGTGGAGGCATCCCGCCTCACTAAAAGAAATATGACTCTCAGGCCTGAAACCGTCCTACTGAACGACTTCGGCCTGGGGGGCAACTGTTCTGGATTGGGCCGCAACCCATAATGAATACTGGACCGGCGCGGACGGCCCAGTACGTAACCAGCGTCATACGACGCTCTGGATCGGGTCACAACCCGTTAAGAAGTTTGGGCCTATGCGAGCTGCCCATAAACGACCAGCGCCACCCTATACCCACGATGGGAAGATCTACGGCGGAGAGGAATTCTCGCAGATCCAACGGTCGCCCATAGCGCCCCAAGTACTATATAAAGAGTCTCTGACATCATATGAAAGGTACGTTTTTCACCAATATTACTATACTAAATCACCCCACTGACTTGGGCGTTGGAGTGCCATCGCAGGTACACCCCGAGGGAGCTCTGCGCGCGACCAGCCTTCATACAGGAACGACCTCAATACCTGGCATCAAGCCCCCAAGACAGCACCAGCACAAATAGACTCATTTCAACAAGAGGACCGATCGCTCAGAGAAGAGTCCGGTTCAGTTGTCTTGCAAAAAGTTAAAACAAAGTCAGTATCTTCTTATAATATTAATAATGGAGTAAAAGATAAAATGTGCAGCCCCGTCGCTCTCGTGCCCTCTCTTGTTGGCACTCTCGTTGGCACTCTCGTTGCCGATCTCGTTGTCTGTCTCTCGTTGCCGCTCTCGTTGCCACATGTTTTCTCCTTTTTTTTCTATATGATTTAATATTAATTTAATCATATTCATTTAATTATAAAAAAATATTTTGTAATTTTTGGTAGTGGTTAATTTTTTTTACAATTGTTAGTGGTTAAATTGATTGATTTTAATTATTACATGAAAAACTGATTGATTATAGTAGTTTTAATAAAGAGATTATAGTAAATAGTAAATTTTAGATTATTTAATTATTGAGTGTAATATTAATTTAATAATTTATTTTTTTGGAAAAAATAAATTTGAAACTATTGTTAGAGAGGTATGGTTTTTTTTTTACAAATGATAGTAGTTAAATTGATTAATTTTAGTAGTTCGACTAGATTATAAAAATAGTTAAAAAAATTAAAGTGTTTAGTAAAAAAAACTGAAACTATTGTTGCGTTTTTTTTGACCAAATTTTGTTGCGTTTTTTGTGTTTGTGTGTTTTTGTGTTTGCAATTTTTAGAATTTTGTCCGCGCTTCCTTTCTTTTTGTTGAGTCAGTTGCAGTTTTTTGTCCCTCACTTTTTTGTACCTTCCTTACTTTTTGCTGTTTCTTAATTTTTTGTTGTCAGCTTTTTGTCCCTTCTGATGTAGTGTGCAGTAAATTCAGTCTGTTTTAGTCTATAAAAAAGCTGCAAAATTTTGGCTTTTGTGGTGGTTTTACAAAATTGCCCCCATTTTTTGCCAAATGACAAAATTCTAAGATATCTAAATTAGACTTTTTCCTAACATTTGATTTTATTATAGTAGAGTAGACTTAGATGTGTTTTGGCCCCCGGAAGTTTTTTAATGAGGTACTGTATAATCGTTCGGATTCGAGTACCCATTGTACTCCCATCTATAAAATTTTTGCTTATAATTTTTTTTTTTCGTATGTCAAATGTTTGTTACATTTGCATAGTTCGAATTTTGTTATGAACCGTTTGGAATGGATGGTAAAGATAAAAATATATTTGCCGCAACAAAGAGAACATATTTAATATTTTGTCGAAATATTAGATGTTCTTTAGAGGCGTGAGACATTTTTTGGCTTAGAGTGACTTTAATATGACCAAATTCACCTAAACTTTTTTTGGTACAATTCGCTTTTAAAATCCATTTTATTAAAAAGTAGTTATTTAATTTTAAATATTTAAATAAATTTAATTTTGTTGAGACTTTTTGTCTGACTTAATGAGAGAAGTTTGAGTAGTGATAGCAACGCACTCTAATTAATATTTTTTCTCAACACACACTCTCTTATTGATTCAAATACGAATTACACTAATGAATGTGAATCCGATGTAATTTAGGTGATACTCATAAAGTTTGACTAATAATAGAGAGTGTAAAATTAAGGTAAAAAAGGGTGTTTCTTGTATTTTTTTCCCAAAAAAATTGTGTTAAATTTGGGGAAAAATTACTATTTATATGTATATCTACTTGGAGATATCATTTTGGAGTGTAGAAATAAAATTTTATTTTTTCAGCAACTTTGCAATGTTGTGTTTATCGAGAGACAAACAAATATGGTCGCTCATTGTCTAGCAAATATTGCTACGTTTATTATCGATTAAATGCAATATTTATTTTTCTGTTAAAAAAATTTAGTTGGAGATGTATAGATTCTTGACCAACAAGAGTATTAGTTGATCTTAGTGGTAACTAGGCTCAGATCCCACTCAAGATCTCATATTCGAATCTTGTTGGGGATATTCTCCTTGAGAGGAGAGGAGAGAGAGAGAGAGAGAGAGCGAAAATAACAGAAAAAATGGAAAACTGTAAAAATGGAAAAACTTTATTCAGTAACGGTTCGACACATTATATATAGCTAGTGTCGATGGTGTCGAAAGCTCAGATAGCTAGTGAAGCTGAATATGTCGAAAACTTATATAGCTAGTTACAATCTAAGCAATTGAATTACAAACATTTTTCAATATTCTGTCTTAATTCACATTGCTAAGTGACATTATTCCAAGCATTGTCCTTAATTCGGGCTACAGGGGCAAAGACTTCATTGAAATCCAAGCCAGGCTTCTGTAGGAAACCTTTAGCTACTAATCTGGCCTTATACTTGGCCACTTCTCCATTGGGTTTGACTTTAGTCTTGTAGACCCACTTCACATCTATTGCCTTCTTTTGCTTTGGAAGTTCGACTAACTTCCATGTGTCATTTTTCTCTATTGACTTCAGCTCATCCAGCATAGCTTCCTTCCACTGTTTGTTATTAAGTGCCTGCTCCAGACTCACTGGTTCTGCCTCAGCCATCAGTGCAAGGTGATTCAGGTCTCCCTCTGCTGTAATAGCAGAATCTGGGAATGTATCAAATCCTTCTAGCCTTACTGATCTTTGCCTTTTCCTCTGTGACCTTCTGATAGGTGCTTCAGTAACAGGTGCGTCAGGTTCTACAGTCTCAGTAGCTTCATTCTGATCATCTGGATCCTGAATCTCATCAAAATCCAGTATTATAGTTCTTTCACAGCCTTCTTCATTTTGAGTATCCTAGTTCCAATTCTTGGACTCATCCACTATGACGTCTCTGCTCTTCACTATTTTCTTCTGCACAGGATCATACAGTTTGTATGCTCCTATCGAATGATATCCAACAAGGATCATTTGTTGTGCCCTATCATCCAGCTTCTTTCTTAGTTGCTCAGGGACATGTCTGTAGCATAATGAGCCAATTATTCTGAGATGCTTGACACTTGGCTTTCTTCCTAGCCAAGCTTCTTCAGGTGTCTTCCCAATCAGTCCTTTTGTGGGGCATTTGTTCAGAATGTACACTGCTGTGGCTACTAATTCTCCCCATCAACTGTGAGGTAGCTTCTTTTCCTTCATCATACTTCTCACCATGTTGAGGATGGTTCTTTTTTTTTCCTCTCAGCAATTCCATTATGATGAGGTGTGTAAGGTGAAGTGACTTCATGTACTATGCCTTCTTTTTCACAAAGCTTCACAAATTCATGTGAGTTGTACTCACCACCTCCATCTGTTCTAAGGGTTTTGATTTCACATTCACTTTGCTTCTCAATCAGCACCTTAAAGTTCTTCAATGTTTCAAGTACTTCACTCTTCTTATTGATCAAGTACACCCATGTCATTCTAGTGTACTCATCAATGAAGGTGGCAAAGTAATTGTTCCCTCCTAATGAACTGACCTCAAAGGGACCACAAACATCAGGGAATATCACCTCTAACTTCTTCTTTGCTCTGTCTGGCACCTCTGATTTGAAGGAGTTTCTAGGTTGTTTTGATTGGCAGCAGCTATCACATACTTCACCAGGCATTTTCACTGCTGGCAGCCCATGAACCATCTTCTTCTCATGTAGTTGTCTCAAGCTCTTGAAGTTTAGGTGGCCAAATCTTCTGTGCCACTTCCAGTTTTCATCATCAACGGTGGTCGTGAGGCATTGCTCTTCAATTACTTGTAATTTGATCTTGAAAGTTCTGTTACTTTGCATTGGCACCTTCAGGATCAGCCTCTTGTTTAAATCAAACAAGCTGGGACTGTTATCATCCATTTCGACAGAGAATTTCTTCTCAATCATCTGCCCAAGACTCAGCAGATTACTCCTCATCTTTGGCACATAGAATACTTCCTGAATGTAGCACCACTTTTCATCCTTCGACAGAAACTTTATGGTGCCAATTCCTTCTGCAGTGACTCTGCTGTTATCTGCAAATATGATTCTTTTACTTATTTGCTTCAGTTCGACAAACTGCTCCCTATGGCAGCACATGTGGTTTGAGCATCCTGTGTCGAGATACCATTCATCAGATTTTCCTTCGATCTCATTTGTATCTGCCTTCAGCAACAGCAATTCTGTGTCAGTAGCTATCATGAAGGATAATTCTTCATCATTGTTGCTGGCCATGTTGGGGGCATCACCAGTGTCACCACTGCCCTGGCCCTCACACATTGCACAAGTATTTTGAGCATTACAAGTGTTTCCACTGTCATAAGTGTTCCCACTGTCCTGCTCATTACTTTCAGCAACTGTTACATTGAGATGAGTGTCTTCTTCAATCTCATCATCTATGACTACCATCAGCATTAAGCCTTCTGAGTCTGAGTCTGAATCTGTGCCACCATCGCTTGCAAATTTGGCTTCAGCATCTTTATTCCTAGGAACCTTCTTGTTCTTGCATTTGTTCCTATAATGCCCAAATTGCTGACAGTTGTAGCACTGCACTTTGCTCAGATCGTATTTCTTCTTATCAGAGTTTCCTTGCATCTTTCTTGCTGTCAGATTCCTTTTCTTTACCCTTCCAGTTTCCCTTTTCTTTCTTGTTGCCTGCCTTCCAATTTCTCTTAGAGGAGTGTGTCAACAAGACTTGTTCAGTCTCCTTTTCTGAACTTCTCTGCCTAATTCTCAATTCATGAGCCTCTAAGGAACCTTGAAGTTCATCTAACTTCATTTAATCTATGTTCTTGGATTCTTCAATGGCAGTTACAACACAGTCGAAATCTAGAGTTAAGGATCTAAGCACCTTTTCTACCTTACTTTTTTCAGATACAGATTTACCATTGCCTTTCATTTGATTAGTCAAAGCTACTGACCTTGTGATGAAATCACCAATCGATGCTTCATCTTTCATCTTCAATGTCTCGTATTGCTTCCTGAGAGACTGCAGGTGTATCTTCTTCAGTCTATCCGCTCCTCCATATGCATTCTTGAGGATATCCCATGCTTCTTTTACTGAATCACAATCAATGATCATGTTCAGAATGTTTGAATCGACGCTTTGGTGAATCAAGAACAGCCCTCTTCCATCTTTCTTTCGCAATGCATGGTGGTTGTTACTCTGCGCTTTAGTGGCGTTTGCTGCCAATGGTGGAACACCTTCATCAACGATTTCAAGTACATCTTGAAAACGATACAGGACTTTCATCTGCGCACACCACCGTTCGTAATCCTTTTCATTGAAGATAGGGAGGTTCGCCGGAATCCCACCGTTGTTTCGCGTCGCCATTGGAAGAATCTTTAAGTATGTTTATAGCTCTGTTATACCAATTGTTAGCCTACATTTTCGATAGGTTCAATTAAATGCAGTCAATATTGATGACTTGTCATTAATAAAGAAGAGATGCTAATATGTGGCATTGAGAAGGCTGTTGTAAAGAGCAATTTCGACTATGTCTAAGGTTTAATGAAATCAAGAGTTTAAAGGCAAAGATTTCGACAAGAAAGACGTCAAAAAGTTTAGTCGAAGACAAGATAGTGTTTCTGTCGAAAGTGTGGACATTTGCATGACAACAAGGTTTGACTAGTTGCAGTCAGGAAGAAGAGTTGATACTTCGACAACAAGAAACTATGTACAGGGAGAATCAGCATAACATCGTGACTTAGCAAAAATTGTAAAGCGGAAGTTGGCAGTTCCGACAGGGAGTTGACCAACATTCAGATAACAGGTTAAATCGAAGATCGCTGGTGGAAAAGGATAGCAATGCTGGGGTCGGAAGATGGAGCAGTTATCTAAATAAGTGCTGTGGTCGAAAGACGGAGCGGTTATCTAAACTTTATCTAGTCGAAATGGCAGTTGTAACCGCTGAGCAGTTATTGTTTTTTCTTTTATTATAAATAGAAGTTTCTCGTAGAGAGAAAGGGGTCACAAATCATTACGCAAGTTACAGAATTCTGAAACTCTAACTTCCAAGCCAAAGCGAAAAACGAGTAGAAGAATCATTGTTCATTGTATGTGATTGTGCACCGTTTCTTCTTTATTATTTTTCAACTCAATTCGAATTTGTTTACATCTTTGCGAATCATTTACTGCTTCTTTTATTTTAATTCTGTTTTTAAGGTAAACTGTCCCCTTTTCTTTAAATTTCTTCTAATCAAAACACTGGTGTTCAAAGGCAATTGCACAGAGATTTTTCTAGTTTGATCTCACAAACATTTCTCATAAAACTAGTGATTGTTTGCTAAAAACACCAGCAAACAAATTGGCACGCCCGGTGGGATATTTGCCTTTAATGTTGTGTGTTTACTTGTTACTGTGTACAATCGTATGCGCTTAAGGAGTGGTAGAATGGTGCGTACTAATTCTAACAGTTCTTCTAGTTCTGGTCCTGCGATTTCACAAGGACAAGGAACAACCGTTGATTCTGCAAATATAACCGCAGGAGTAGTGGTAGGAACAATAACTCCTTCAACATCAGTAACCGTTCCTACAGTATCAACGACCAATGTTGGTCCAACACAGTCTATGACTTTGCCATCAAGTATAGGGCTCCATTCTAGTCCTTATTTAGGGCCTCATGGTAGTCCTTATATGGCAACAGGAAACGGTTTAGATACACGTTTTCAAAATTTGAATTTACCACCGTTTCCTTCGGGTATGTATGGCATGCCTACTGGAATGCCTCACATTTCAACATTTTCTCCCACACACGTTTCCTATGAAAGTGTGCAGGGTCGAGATCCTACTGCATTAACCACTGCATCTTTGTTGGCATTAAGACAACAAGTGGATGAAAGTAACCACGACATGGTTAATATGTTAACTCAACAGATTGGCACGGTTTTCAACCCATTAATTCAAAATACCAACACAAGTTATCAGATGTTGGCAAATCAATTGGGTAGAATTGCAAATTTCTTTGGGACTCCAACGGTTAATAATAGGCAAATTCCCAATGTGGTGGGTAATATGCCTGGTAACCCTCAAAGAGCGGTTACGGTCGAAGCCCAGGCAGTTGTAGGCGAACAACAAGGGTTAGCAAATCATACCCCTGAAGTAGTTTTGGTAAACCGAAACCAGAACGCTGACAAGGTTGTTCGACAAGTGCAACGAAATAATGTTGGCGCTCATGATAATATAGCCACTTTAGTAGAAACTATAATGGCGCAAAATGGTCTTAACATAGGTTTGCATAGGCCTAATTTCATATCACCATTGTGTGAATACGTATTACAAACAGAGTTGCCAAGAGGTTGGAAAATACCTAAGTTCACTAAATTTGGTGGTGACACAAACGAGTCTACTGTCGAACACATTGCGCGTTTCTTGACTGAGGCTGGGGACATAGCCCAAAATGAGAATTTGAGAATGAAATGTTTCCCAAATTCTCTAACAAAGAATGCCTTCACGTGGTTTACCACATTGCCTCCTGCTTCTGTATTCACATGGGGTCAATTAGAAAAGGCGTTCCATGCACAGTTTTACATGGGCCAGTCAAAGATTAGTCTAAAAGAATTGGCCAGCGTTCGACGCAAAATGCCTGAGACCGTTGATGACTATCTGAATAGGTTTCGACTTTTAAAATCTCGTTGTTTTACACAAGTACCTGAACATGAACTCGTCGAACTGGCTGCGGGTGGCCTCGATTATTCGATCAGGAAGAAATTGGACACATCTCATCTAAGGGATATGGCCCAATTAGCTGACAGAGTTCGACAGGTGGAAAGACTTAAAGAAGAAAAATCTATGTCAAATAGGTTTCATAAAAAAGAAAAAGTGGCTTATGTCGAAGAAGAATTCGACACCACACTTAGTGATGTCGAAAGAGAGGAGATAGACGTAGCTGAACTTAAGCCTGGTCCTCCTTACACCTGTAAAGTGTTAAGGCCTGCAAATGGGGGCAACCCTGTAGAGCCTAAAAATGATAGGTTTATGCCTAAAACTTATACATTCGACGTTACTAAATGTGATGAAATTTTCGATCTTTTGGTAAATGATGGCCAAGTATTGGTGCCTAAAGGTTTAAAAGTGCCAACTATTGACCAAAGAAAGAAAAAGGGTTACTGTAAGTTCCATAATTTTTTGAGACATAACACTGACCGTTGTGTACTTTTCAGGGATATTGTGCAAAAGGCAATCGACGAGGGAAGGCTGAAATTTGCTGATAAGAAAGTGAAGGCGCCCATGCTGATTGACACTGATCCATTACCCAAAGCTGAAGCCATGTATGCAGAGCCTTTCGAAACGAATGTAAACATGGTAGATGCTGAAATGGAAGATCCTCCAAAAAAACTTAAATCCTCCACCAAGAAATTGGAGGGTTTTATATATGCTGAAGGGAAGAAACAAGAGATAACCTTGAAAGAGTACGATGGGAAGCTACATGCTGTGTACCCAAAAGCTGAAGAGGAATTGATAGACTTCCTCAACAGATGTAAGTGGAACAATTCTGAAGTCATGTTGTGTCCAAGATGCAGTGCTGTTTTCGATAAGGAAGCAGCCAAAGCTGTCGAAGGATACCAAGAGCAGGAACAACGCAAGAGAAAATGGCTTGACAACAGGCCAGATTTTAGTTTCGAAAAGGGAGACCTTCCTTACGAGATTAATGTTTCTACTAAGCCGTCGACAAGTAAGCAACAGTTTGTCAAGAAAACCTCGACCCAGAAGGGGTTCTTGAAGATTTCGCCCGGAAAGTCTTTTGTTCCTAAGTCAAATGCTCCTGTCGGGCAATGGATGTACAATAACAAACAAGCTAGAGCTGTTAAACAGGGTTTGGATGCTGCCATGTATAATTACAGGAATAATTATAAAGGGAAAAATCCCATGACTAAGACCCAGTGGCGTCGTTACCAGAGACAGCAGAAGAAAAAGAAGGTGCTTGTGGATGTTGATAAAGTTCCAAGTTTTCTGGCAAACAACCGTGTTCCACGAAGCATGGTGACAACAAAAGATGTGGCTGAGAAAACTGGAGATGTCAAAGAAGAGAATGCAGAGGAGAATGGTGTTGTTGCAAGTCAAACAGATGCTGCGAACAAGGATCCAGATAAGAAGGGGTTCGAGTTATCAGCTTCCGCCAAGTCCTTTGTTCCAAAGGCAGCTCCTACATATGAGAAGTGGATACATGCTGGGTGTAGACATTACAAACATGCTAGTCCGCGTGGTGAAGTTGTTGAAAAAGAGAAGGGCAAGGCTGTTGTTACAGAAAAGCCAAGAAGGCCTGCTTTTGAAAGGATTTTTCCTCCGTTGTCGAAGTTGAAGGAGCAAAGCTCTGATTTCGATGAAGAAACAGAGTCAGATTCTGATTATTCTTTCGACGTTGTTTGCAATGTGGTGTCAATACTACCTGTTGAGTATGATGTCATCACGGTACCAAATGATGTAGAAGAGGATTTTACTGAAGATATGGCTCATCATAAGCCAATGTGTTACTATGTGATGGACGATGGCTGCGTCGAAGAACAGACAGCAACCTTTGAAAGGCCAGATATGGTTATGAAAGACCATTTGAAGCCATTGTATGTGCAGGTCAAAGCAAATGGCGTTGGCATAAACAAAGTCCTGGTAGATGGCGGCGCTGCGGTAAATCTAATGCCACAGTGTTTGTTGAAGAAAATAGGTAAATTCGACACAGATCTGAGCCCACACAACGTTGTGTTGAGCAACTATGAAGGCAAGTCTGGCCATTCTTTAGGTGCCATTGAAATAGATTTAGTAGTAGGAACAGTGAAGAGAAAGACTATGTTCTTGGTGATAGCTTCAAAAGCTAATTATAACATGCTCCTTGGAAGAGAATGGATTCATGGAGTAGGTGGCGTACCCTCAACTTTGCATCAACGTTTGGTGATTTGGAAGGAAGATGGTCTGGTTGAAAATATAGAGGCAGACCAAAGTTATTTTCGAGCTGAAGTGAACCAAATAACAAGAGAAAACTTTGAGAAACAAATGGCTAAAATTGCGCCATTTACATCTTCGCCAGCATATACTCCCCATGATAGCACACTTGCTTCAGTAAACTTACATCCAATGTATGGCTTCATGTGGGAAAGACAAATGGTGGGAGATGTAGGTGTTTATCCTGTTCCTCCAACAGGATGGAACACTGATTCTTAAAGATTTGTTTCTTATGTCAGCCCCCAATGCATGGGACAAGATTACGGCTTATATGGCCGAAAACAAGATAAAGGCGGCTATGGAAGCCGAATTGATTCAACAAACAATGGCTGTCGAAGCCAGGGACTCTGAAGAGAAAAACGGCATCATCATAGAAGAAAAACTTGATTGCATTTATGATGATGGGCCATTAGGGTTCGAAAAGGATCCTAGAGATTTAACAAGGCGTATGCAAGCTCAAGACCCATTGGAAGAAGTAGACTTGGGAGATGGCTCAAAGAAAAGGCCAACTTATATTAGTGCATACCTTGATGTCGCATTGAAAGCCCAAGTTATAACATTACTAAGGGAATTCAAAGACTGCTTTGCTTGGGACTACGACGAAATGCCTGGTCTAAGTCGAGAAGTTGTAGAGATGCAACTACCAATTCGCCCAGGGAAGAAACCGGTGAAACAAATGCCAAGGAGATTTGCCCCTCAAGTGTTGACGAAGATCAAGGAAGAAATCGAAAGGCTATTCAGGAATAAATTCATCAGAACTGCCAGGTATGTCGAATGGTTAGCCAATATAGTCCCTGTAGTAAAGAAAAATGGCACACTTAGAGTTTGCATAGACTTTAGAGATTTAAATAATGCTACTCCCAAAGATGAATATGCTATGCCTGTGGCAGAAATGCTAATTGATTCGGCAGCGGGATTTGAATATCTCAGTATGCTAGATGGTTATTCTGGGTATAATCAAATTTTCATTGCTGAAGAGGATGTAGCGAAAACCGCATTTCGATGCCCAGAGGCGTTAGGTGTTTACGAATGGGTAGTGATGCCATTTGGTTTAAAAAATGCTGGGGCTACATACCAAAGGGCAATGAATTCTATATTTCATGATTTTATTGACAATTTTATGCAAGTATATATAGATGATGTGGTGGTAAAATCTTCCTCAGAAAATGGTCACTTGAACCATCTTCGACAATCTCTTGAAAGAATGAGGAAATATGGATTAAAAATGAATCCACTAAAATGTGCCTTCTGTGTACGAGCAGGTGATTTCCTGGGTTTCGTAGTGCATAAAAAAGGCATTGAGATCAACCAGAATAAGACTAAAGCTATTATGGAAACGAAGGCTCCTTCGACCAAGAAAGAACTTCAGTCACTATTGGGGAAGATTAATTTCCTTCGAAGATTTATATCAAATCTAAGTGGCAAAACGCAAGCATTTTCGCCATTGTTGAGACTGAAGAAAGAAGACGAGTTCAAGTGGGAACAAGTCCATCAAGCAGCTTTTGACGAGATTAAGTCTTATTTAATGAAACCACCAATTTTATTGCCTGTTATTAGAAATAAAGTGCTGAAATTGTATATAGCAGCTTCTGATAACACAATAGGTAGCATGTTAGCACAAGAGGATGATAATGGTGTTGAAAGAGCCATTTATTACCTCAGTAGAATTTTAATTGATGCTGAAACAAGGTATAGCCCAATAGAAAAGTTGTGCCTTTGCTTGTATTTCTCATGTACTAAGTTAAAACAATATATAAAGCCAGCTGATGTTTATGTTTATTCGCATTTTGATGTTATTAAGCATATGTTATCAAAACCAATGTTACATAGTCGAATTGGTAAATGGGCTCTAGCTTTATTAGAATATAACTTAACATATCAACCTCTCAAGTCAGTCAAAGGACAAGTGGTCGCCGATTTTATAGTAGACCACTCTGTTGTCGAAAATATGATAAGTGTTGTAGACACGCGTCCTTGGAAGTTATATTTCGACGGTTCAAGCCATAAAAAGGGAGTTGGGATTGGCATGTTAATTATAACCCCTAATAATATCCCAACAAAGTATAAGTTTCGAATTCAAGAATCTTGCTCCAATAATGAGGCGGAGTACGAGGCTTTAATTGTAGGCCTTAAAATTTTGCTCGAATTGGGGGCAGATCATGTCGAAATAAAAGGTGATTCTGAACTGGTTATCAAACAGTTAACCAAGGAATACAAATGTATTAAAGAACACCTTATAAAGTATTATGTTGTTGCCAACACTATGTTACAGAAGTTTACAACTGTACACCTGGAACATTTACCACGGGTTAAAAATCAAGTGGCAAATGAATTGGCACAAATAGCTTCAGGCTACAAAGTCTCAGCACAAAGCCTAAAAGAGTTGATCGAGATAAAAGACAAACTCGTTTTAGTCGACTCTCTTTCTCATGATACATCTTCAATGTTATTGTCAACACCAAAAACTTGGGGGGCAATAAATACAAGTGAAGAAATTGTCGAAAAACGTCACATTGATGATGATATTAATCTAGCAGATATTTTTGCTCTTGACAATATGATTGGTAATGATTGACGGAGGCCTATTGTAGAGTATTTGCAAAATCCTACAGGAAACACTAATAGAAAAGTGAAATACAGAGCTTTAAGTTATGTGATAATTGGAAATGAATTGTTCAAGAAAACTCCCGAAGGAGTGTTATTAAAATGCCTTAGCGAGAATGAGGCATATTTAGCAGTTTCCGATACGCATAGTGGAGCATGTGGTTCACACCAAGTAGGCCACAAAATGAAATGGTTATTGTTTCGACAAGGAATGTATTGGCCAACTATGTTGAAAGATTGCACAGAGTTTGCCAAAGGATGCCAAGAATGCCAAAAACATGCTGGGATACAACGTGTGCCTGCAAATGAATTACATTCCATAATTAAGCCTTGGCCATTTAGAGGTTGGGCTCTAGATGTGATTGGAGAGATAAAACCAACTTCATCAAAAGGCCATAGATTCATCCTTGTAGGGATTGATTACTTTACCAAATGGGTTGAAGCAATACCTTTAGCCAATGTCGATCAAGAGGCAGTCATAAAGTTTATTCAGAATCATATCATTTACAGATATGGAATTCCAGAAACCATTACGACAGATCAGGGTACTGTTTTTACTGGTCGAAAAATGGTAGAGTTTGCTGCTGAAATGGGTTTTAAGTTATTAACTTCGACACCGTATTATGCACAAGCCAATGGTCAAGTAGAGGCTGCCAATAAAATCATTATTAATTTGATTAAAAAGCATGTTGGGCAAAAACCCAAAAATTGGCATAATACTCTTGATCAAATATTGTGGGCTTGTCGAACCTCACCTAAAGAATCTATCAATACTACTCCTTACAGGCTAACATTTGGACATGATGCGGTGTTACCTGTCAAAATTTGTTTACAATCGACAAGAATTCAGAGGCAATGGGAAATTCCTTATGAACATTATTGGAATATGATGCTCGATGAATTGGTCGATTTAGACGAAGAAAGGTTGTTAGCTTTAGAAATACTTATTCGTCAGAAAGAAAGAGTAGCTAGAGCTTATAACAAAAAGGTTAAGTTGAAAACCTTTGAAGAAGGAGAGTTAGTGTGGAAAACCTTGTTGCCTATGGACAAAAAAGATAGAATCTTAGGTAAATGGTCATCAGGGTGGGAAGGTCCATTTCGCATTTTGCAATGTTTTTCGAACGGTGCTTATGAAGTCGAAGAGTTAAGTGCTGATAATCGAATTTTGCGTATAAATGGCAAGTATTTAAAGAGATATAAGCCAATGTTGCAAGAAATCAAAATAGCGCAAAATTAAGAAAATGAGAAGATATAAACATGGCACTCATGCCAAGAAATATTGTCAAAATACAGATCGAGTAAAATGCTGTCAGAATACAGATGGAAAGTTAAATTACAAAAGAAGCTTTAAGCCTCTCAAAGGCTGCTCTGGCATGCCTCAATCTGGTATCTAAAAGAGTTTCTTCTTCAGTTAGCCTCTTAACTGCTTCGTCATGTTTCTGAACCTTCTCCAAGTGTTCGATAGCCAAGGTTGCCTCAGTGCGAAGTGCGTTCTCTGCAGAAATTGAAGACTTCTGTTGAATAGAGATTTTCTTCTTTTCTTCCGCTTCAATCTTCGATTGCAACTCCTTGATTTGGGCCTGGTATGTCGAAATGTTTGCATCACAGTCTTCTATTTCCTTGGAATTAGTTGCTGCTTGAATTTCCAGGGCTGAAATCTTGCTTTCTGAGGCTTCGACGGCGACACTTTCTTCTGTCAGAAGTTCAAGCTCGCGCTCTTTGCTCACAATAGTACTCTTCTTTTTCTGAATATCTCTGGAAATTTGCTCTAGTAAAGGCTCAAATTCAACAATAAAGCATAAAAGAGAGTCACTGGAGCCAGAGTTATTAAGTTTATTGAGCAAAGACTTGAGTTTGTAATAGAGCATATGATTTGTTTCGATAGCCTTGAATAGATCTATCTCAAAGAGGGTTGTTTGAAGTTCCCGAATCAGGTCTTCTTTAGGACCTTCAGAGGAATTGCCAATAGAAGCAGTCGAAGCACTTGGCTTACTCTCTGTCGAAGATAAACCACTCAGCATTCGTTTGAAAGCCTCAAGAGGATCTTTGCGTTTTAGGTCCAAAAATTCTTGTTCTTGAAGGCTATAAAAGCGGTGTCATGTGTTGAGGGCACAGAGCGAGGAGAATTGACTATCTCAAGAGATTCACTCCTTTCATTGTTACCGTCATTTTCACTTTCCTCTTCGTCGTACCTTTGCCCTTCCATGTTTGGAGAAGAAGATATACTGATCTCAGCTCCACTGTGGCCAACATCAGGACTTTCATCAACGTCCATAGCAGCAGGCTCCGGGCCATGAGCAGGAATTTCCTTGGCAGTTTCAGCAAGAATAGTCTTTTCGGCCAACAGTGTATCTTCGACAACAGGTGTATGTTGAGGCAAATCTTTTTCTTCGACACCTTCTCCAGAAACATTTATTTTTGAAGGGGAATGAGTGGAGGAAGGTGTAGCATGTTTTGTTGGGACTTCGGTTTCCTAAAAAATGAAGCAAAGTGAGTATTATCACATAAACAAAGTTTTCGGGTTTTCGAGAAACATAGGCTTCAATTGATCACCTTAGCTATGATATTCTCAACTAAAGAGTGTGCACTCTGGGTTTTCTTGATAAGCCTTTTCGGAACTTTTTCTTCTTGTTGTTGTCTTTCGACAGAAGTTTGTTGGGAAACAGTTTTAGAGGCATCTTGAGAATGTTTTGTCTTTCTCTCTCTTTCTGTTTCAGGAACTTGAACCTTGATGGGTTTAGTCCTGAGCAGTGGTGTCTCATCAGACTGAAAATACAACAATCATATAAGCATGAATAAGAAAAAGAAAACAAATATAAATAGGCAAAGTTTTGAGAACTTCGACCTCTGAATCGCTTACGACTCTTGGTTTAACATTTCTTGCTTTCTTTGGATTGGATGTTAAAGAGCTACTTGTTCTTTTTCGACTCTGCAAAATGGATGACTAATTAGTCGAAGAGTATAAGAAGATGACACAATGAGTAAAGGTAAGTACTTACTTTTTGTTTTTCTTCTTGAAGAGGTTGTTTTCTTATTGACGAAGCCTCAACATCTTTTTTCTTCGTCTTTGTTGCTGCGCCATCTGTCGAAGACGATGTGATAGGAATGGCTACAAATATTCGACAAACAAGTGTTAATACGAAATACATAAAAAGGAAATTTATTTTCCTAAGAAGTCTTGTGAATCACCTTCTCTAATGGAGGACAAGATTCGAATATGTTGAATATCTAAATGAAGATGACCCTCAAAAGTGTATATGTCCTGCTTAGTCGAAATTACTTTCTCAGCTGTTTTGTTCGAAAAATCAAATAGTGCCTTAGTTGAACCACATACGAACCATTCTGGAATGGGTGACCAAAATGCCAGAGCCAGTTCACTGGTTGGTAAAGGTGGAAATCTAATTTTGTTTTGTGTTAAAGCAAAAAAATATTTGTCGGGTACATAAGGTGGAAAAATCATAGTCGGGATTTTATCAAGAATTTTTTGTTTAAAAACTTTTGCAGCTTGAGAAACAGTTCGACGAAGATTAGTTGGATCATATACAGTTTCGAAATATTGTTGAAATGCTCGAATTTCTCGAATATGTATACCTTTCGACTTGGTCTTCTTTTTCTGCGAAGAAGGAAAAGCAGATATTAGTTTGACCAATAGACTAGCCTCTTCAACACCAGTGAATTTCCTGCTGATATACCCTGTCCACCACTGAGAAAATTTGTGGGTACAAGAGAAAGTTGGTTCAAAAGGGAGGGGGAGTAAGACGAAAAGAATCAGCAGGAAAGTCATTGAGACGATTTATCCATTCTTCTTCATTCTCAGGAACTAACAGTTCCCTTTTAGACCGGAAAAAAGGGCTGGGTCGAAGTTGACACAACCCAAATTGCCGTGCGTACAAACTTGGATGATATGAGAATAAACCAAATTGGTTTGATGACTTCCCAGGAGAAATTCGAGACGACAGCAGTTGAGGAGTTAAAAATGCTTTCCAAATTTGATTGGTTTCTTGTTCCTCATCAGGGTTGTCAGCAGGGAATTCCCTAGTGAACCAATGTGGTCCATAATTTCTTCCAGCAAAAGGGGCCATAGAAGGAGAAAATTCTGTACAATTCAGAAACATGTTGAAAGCTTGTGAAAAGAGATCTTCGACAGATATTCCTATTTGTTTAGGTTTCAACAAAGCAAGTCGCACGCCTTCGACCCCTCTGTTAGAAATTACGTCAAGATACTCATCAGGAGTATACATTATCAATTTCGAATTGAAAGTGGCAAGAAGCCACAATTGAAACAGCCAAATTGGTCCAGAGACCAAATATTTCCCTTCTGGTTTGAGTCCTTTCAAATCAAGAGCCCCTTGTTTCAAGTTGTCGAAAAGAGACCCTAAAATAAGGGTAGCCAAGTTGATCTTTTGACGTTGATGTAATTGAATGGCTAGGGGGATATACATCTTAGCCACTTGAAGTGACGAAGAACAGAAGACATAAAAGGATAACCAGAAAGTGAGAAAAGCAATATGCTCTTCATCAGAAACATCCTTCGACCCGGCAATGTGTTTCTCTTCAATATAGTCTTTAAAGCTAGCCTTTTTGAAGTCAAAATCGAAGTCAGTTTGGATAGCAGGGTCGAAAACTTCCCCTAAAGGCTTTAAACCTGTTATAGCTGCCACATCAAGCAAGGTAGGGGCAAGCATGCCACACTTCAAATGAAGGCTGTTGGTAGTGATATCCCAAAAATGTAGAGCAGAAAGGAGCATTGGGCTTTGATACTTAGGCCCATACCTTGAGATTTGGATCAGGTCGAAAATTCCCTGACTTTTCCAGATATCTCCTTTCTTCGACTCAATTTTGTTGAGCCAGTCAATGTAAGGCATGTTTTTCTCAGTTGGTGGCGAAGATCGAAAAACCCTATTCGGGTTACTCATGAAATCCATTACGTGTGGACCTTCGCTGAAAATCCTAGGGCTGAGTCTATGGTAGCTAGGGAAAATGTCCCTAATCCTAGAGGAATCATCATCAGCGAGAGGAAGAGGGCCTAAAAATGCATGCTTTGAAGGTTTAGAGAAGGGGATAAGTGCCTGAGACCGGTAAATTTGTGTTTCCTCCAAAGTGAGAGCAGGTTCAGAAACAAGGGTTTTCTTCCCAAGAGTTACAGCAGGAGATTTTATGGTAGAAGAAGATGCCATCGTTAGAAACAGGAAGCTAGTGAAGAAATGGAAGTGCTTAGTAGTGTCCGCTTTGCTTCGTAAGGCGAATAAGGGGAAGGAAATGCAGAAATCAGAAGATGCTTTAATGGAGTTTTTCGCAGAGAAGAAGAAGTTGAAGGTTCTGAAAAAAAAAATGAAAGGGTACAACTCCTTTTTATAGCCGTTTTACCACGTTCAAAAATAAAAATAATAATAAAATACATTGGCAATCGTGGTTTTAGTGGGAAACGTGAGATTGTGGAAAATCTAGACAGTTAACTGTGCACACGTGGCGCACTCTCGTTGGAAGAAGGCGCCAGCAAGCTCTGTTTTACCCAGAAACGTCCCCTCATATCCTGAAAAAGATATGAAATGATAACATAAGATCTCGTGGGACAGTCGAAAGAAGCTTCAAAAAGTCGTTTTCTATCTTCATTCAAGAATTCAGTCGAAAACGTCTTTTTGGGGGGCAATTTGTTAGCCTACATTTTCGATAGGTTCAATTAAATGCAGTCAATATTGATGACTTGTCATTAATAAAGAAGAGATGCTAATATGTGGCATTGAGAAGGCTGTTGTAAAGAGCAATTTCGACTATGTCTAAGGTTTAATGAAATCAAGAGTTTAAAGGCAAAGATTTCGACAAGAAAGACGTCAAAAAGTTTAGTCGAAGACAAGATAGTGTTTCTGTCGAAAGTGTGGACATTTGCATGACAACAAGGTTTGACTAGTTGCAGTCAGGAAGAAGAGTTGATACTTCGACAACAAGAAACTATGTACAGGGAGAATCAGCATAACATCGTGACTTAGCAAAAATTGTAAAGCGGAAGTTGGCAGTTCCGACAGGGAGTTGACCAACATTCAGATAACAGGTTAAATCGAAGATCGCTGGTGGAAAAGGATAGCAATGCTGGGGTCGGAAGATGGAGCAGTTATCTAAATAAGTGCTGTGGTCGAAAGACGGAGCGGTTATCTAAATTTTATCTAGTCGAAATGGCAGTTGTAACCGCTGAGCAGTTATTGTTTTTTCTTTTATTATAAATAGAAGTTTCTCGTAGAGAGAAAGGGGTCACAAATCATTACGCAAGTTACAGAATTCTGAAACTCTAACTTCCAAGCCAAAGCGAAAAACGAGTAGAAGAATCATTGTTCATTGTATGTGATTGTGCACCGTTTCTTCTTTATTATTTTTCAACTCAATTCGAATTTGTTTACATCTTTGCGAATCATTTACTGCTTCTTTTATTTTAATTCTGTTTTGATGGTAAACTGTCCCATTTTCTTTAAATTTCTTCTAATCAAAACACTGGTGTTCAAAGGCAATTGCACAGAGATTTTTCTAGTTTGATCTCACAAACATTTCTCATAAAACTAGTGATTGTTTGCTAAAAACACCAGCAAACACCAATTTGTTGGGGATATTCTCCTCGAGAGGAGAGGAGAGGAGAGAGAGAGCGAAAAACTGTAAAAATGGAAAAACTTTATTCAGTAACGGTTCGACACCTTATATATAGCTAGTGTCGATGGTGTCGGAAGCTCATATAGCTAGTGGAACTGAATGTGTCGAAAACTTATATAGCTAATTACAATCTAAGCAATTGAATTACAAACATAATTCAATAAATCTTAGGTGTGAGAAAAAGTCTGTTGGGAGGAGAGAATCACGTGTACCGACAAAATCGGGAATATGTATGGCTAACCAAGTTCTCTGATGTAGATTAATCACCGACAAAGCCATTGGTTAGTGTGCACCAATAAGATGGCTAACAAAAAAATTCTTGATTGAGCCTAGAGATCGAGTGGGTTGATAAGAGAGTGCGTGAAGCAGCAACATGTGGCAGCCGTACAGGGAAGAGGGCAAATATAATAATAGGATTCGTGCAGCATAGATAGCACGAGTGGATGTGGATGGGTTCTTTCTTTCTTTTCTAGTACTTGAGTTGGGAATGAGGATCAACTTCTTCCCTCCCTGTCTGTGATTTTTATTTTTCCTTTTTGACTTAGTTAGATCGCGCCGGCGCCTTCTCTGGTATGAATCTTCCGTACCGATGATCGAATGCGGTGCGCGCACCTGTTTCAAACATTATAAAGTTGCCTCTTCGTGGGGGGTGGGGTGGGGTCCAATCAATTGTTAAAGTTAAAGATCCTCAATTAATGATTTAACCAATAGCTCCCTTTAATGTAGCGTTTCGTTTCACCCTTAATTCTTTTATCCGATTGAGTTTAACCAACTGCACCCCAGTTAATTAATCTCCATTTAACCAATCAGTGGATGTGGATGAGTTTATTTAACCATTATGGAATACAAATGTCCTTTTCATGTTCTCGTGTGCAATCTTAATCACCGTTCATTCCAGATCCTGCGGATGACATTGACAAAAGCCAGAATCAAAGACTCTAGAAGGATTACTGATCTCAGTCGTATGCTAAATTTGTCACATAAATTACAATTTTCTGTGAAAGAATACTACCAATTAAGACTTTTTTTAGCATATTAATTGACAGTTAATTGATTCTATCCGTTAAATCAAATATAGTTTAGTTTAGTAGTGTGTGTGCATTTGATTGTGATTTGAGAGTAAAACTACTCAATTATAATTACCAGATAATATTCTTATGCGAAGTGTTGTGTTTATGGGGAATCTTGAAAAAGAGACAAAAGAAAGGAGGGGAAAGAGTTATAAAATGGTGGTGGCAATTCACTCTTTGTCCTCTTCAGTATCCCACATGATTCCAACTAATAAGACTAATATAACACACAGTTTGCCTTTATACTCCCCCACTCACCACCCATATTTGAAAGGTTAATTTAACATACATCCCAAAATATATTTATATATACCTTTTTTTTAAAGCGCTTCTGTTTTAATTCTGCGCCACCTCTTAATTAATTAATGTTTTAAAAAAATTAAAGTCTATATTGGTCCTTGCACTTTTGAGACAAATCCAGAAAACGAAAGTAGTTTTTGATTTTCAAATCCAGAAAACAAGTATTACCTGAGAAGGGAGAAAGTAACATATATAGAGAGAAAGAGAGAAGGAATGCAGAGAAAAGAAGAGAAGGAACGCAGAGAGAATGAAGAAAAACGCATGATCAGAATAAAGTTAAGTAGCTTAAGATTTATGATTGCTCATTCTTACAAAATAGAAAAACCAAACAACAATGAACATATAGAAATCGAAAATATAATGCAAATAGAAATCACACACAAACATGGATCCAAACGAAAAAAATGAGGTTCACCTTCTCCTTTTATGGCTACGTTCATTCTCTTTATGCATTTCCTACTTAATTTCTAGTTTCTGTTTTTCAAAAAGCATCCATTTGAAGAAGATGATAACCTAGGACTAATTTGTCCCAATAGTGTGGGGAACCATATGTTCCATTTTTAAAATTTCACAATAGCTATGCCATGGACTAATTTAGGCTGAAAAATGAATTACGTGTTAGTTATCGTGACAAGTTGGAACATAACGTACCACGTATGAGTTATTTGGTAACATTTTGGACTCTGGATAGAAGGGGGGCTAACTTGTCCCATTTTAAAAATGTTAGGGATTAATATGTCCCTAAAAAATTGTAAGAGATCAATTTTTCCTGCAAGGAAATTGTCTGGGACAAGTTTGGGCATTTAGTCTTTAAAAACGGATCAATCATGTAGGTACGAATTCATGATGATTTGATCGTATTAGAATCAAGATTGTACCGATTAGCTCAGTTAGTAAGCAAATGGATATTGAAGGAGTGCAAGAGTTCAAACCCGAAAAACTGACATTTCCCCACTCCCTATCTGATAACCACTGACATTTGTCTATAAAAAATAATGATGAAATATTTATATATATTTAATATTTTATAATTTATTTTGTAAAAAAATATTTATAATTTATAATTTACTTGCACAAGATATGAACCGTGTTTTTTAGAAATTGCAAAGAGGGACAAATACAGTTAAAAAAACATGGACGAAACAAGTGTAGCTTATTAGTGGCCGTCGCTATCCCTAAAAAATAATAAAACACTCTAAATATATATATATATATAAAATGTGTGTGTGTGTTCGTCACTCTCATTTTTTTTTGGTTAGTTTGCATTTCATACATATATATTTATTTAAATCGTCTTAGTTCGAGTCAATTTCTTATTACATGTTCAACTTTCGACCCTTCTAGTTTAATCTCTGATTGCAAAGTGGCCCGCCCGCCCGCCCGCCCGACCCATCGTGAGCTTGCCAAAAAATTGATGGATGAGTCAATCTGCCAAAGAATAATAGATTGAGAAATAGAGTTAGGCTCACCTTCAACCAAGTAAATAAAGTAATTAATAAATTTAAATAATATTTTAGAGCTTAAAAGAGGCGGGTCAGTGGGTTGACCAACACAACCTATTAAAAGAATATTAATTTAAAAATATTTAGAAATAGTTATAAACGAGAAAAAAATAAGAAATGAAACTTGATGGGCGGAGTAGGCGACGAACTGGGTTCCGAAATTTAAAAAGAAAGTGCCACATATTTTTGAATTAACAAATGTAGGTATGGTCAAAATCACCTTTTTGTAAAGGGATTGCATAGTCTCTTCTTGGCTTTGCATGATTGCATCCCATAAGAAAATGAAAGGATAAAAGGAGTAATGATTTTCCGAATGCTTCCTAGAGCATCTTGGTCCACATCAAACATGCGTAGAATATATTTGCAAAAGTATATAAGTAAGTTTAAGTATAGTATTTTAGTGTCAAAAAAACAAGTTTAGGCATAGAATTTGTCAAAAAAGAAAAGAGAAGGTATATAGTATCTGTTCTTATTAATTAGGTGCCTCTTTGGCTAAATTGCACTCCTAACCGTGGTCCATTTGTTGATAAAGTGGTTATAATGAGAAAAAGACTATGTTTCTCAAATGCGGGTTCCTATAGATAATTTTAGAAAGCGTCTAGTGAAGAAGGTTGATTTACTAAACTATGATTGCATGAAAATAAATGATAAAAGCGATAAAGGAAAAGTAAATAAGTAAAGACTTTGTGTTTGATTGAATGAGTGTGTCAAAATTATTATGTACAAGAGGTATTTATAGACAAAGACTAAAGAGAAACCTACACTAACCCTAATTACCACGTCCATAACCCACTAACATATTACACCATATAAGATCATGGTTAACAACAAAAGTAGTAACCGCTCATTTAGCTAAGTTATAGCCCAAAAATGCCTATTTGGTTGACTTGTAGGTTGTCGTATCAACTATCCACGTACTCCATGATCTTATTTCCAAGGAAATAAGTCTTCTTGCACGTCCTTGATTTGGTATAACCTAATATATATATATATATATATATATATATATATATATATATATATATATATATATATATATATATATATATATATATATATATAACTTGCATATCTCCTCAAACGACTAAGTATACGGGCCAAACGGCTAGCCGCCCATCAGCTGGGCACGTTCTCAACCATCCTATTATTAAGAAAATATGCCTTTTATGTAATTAATGTTTTTCTAAGAGTTATTTAAGTATCTTTTCTAAAAAAATAGTTAATTAAAACTTATATTATATAAATTATTTTCATTGTGAAATATATTTTAAATGGCTAATTTAATTTAATTTTTATGTGAGGGGAAGTTTATGAGTATTATAATTAATCACTTTTTTTTTACAAAATTATAATGAATCACTTATCAAATCTCTTTCATGTACTTTGATAAAAAAAACTCTCTTTCATGTATATTCAATCTATTTTATTGTATTTTATATTTCAAAATTAATAAAGTTTGGTTTTATGAATTATTAAAAATACATTTTAAAATGTATCTTAAGGCCCAAATTCTTAGATGTTAGTTTCTTAGACATATAATCTAATAATAATAATAATAATAATAATAATAATAATAATAATAATAGTAGTAATAATAATAATAATAATAATAATAATAATAATAATAATAATAATAATTTGGTACAATCAAACACATCGTCATCATTAGAAAAAGCACGTGGCAAAACACAACTTTTTTTTCATTTAAAAACAACTTAATGTGACGGACATACATGTAATTTAATATTCTAAGTACTATTTTATATTTGAAGATTCTATTATAATTTAATGCTTTTTCTCTCTGTATTAATTTTAGAAATAAATAAAAGACTTATCTTTCTTCTTTATAGCCAATTATGCTTTTTTTGGTTACTATAGCCAGTTATGCTAATATCATATTACAAATTAAAATTTTAAAAAATATGTTACATTCCAGAATTTTCAAGTTTCGTTAAAAAAATTCTTAGAAAGAATGTCACATTATTATTTTCCCTAAATAATGAAATTCACGTTTTCTTTTCCCATTTACTGAAATTAGAAATTTCTGAAATAAACTCTCAACGAGTAAAAACATATTTTTGTTCATTTTTGTCCTTCGTTGATACACTTAGAAATAAGAAAGACATTTGGTTTTGTTTAGACCGGAAGACATTTTTATTGAGTAAATCTATAATGGTGAAAGAAAAAAAGGTGTCGTGTATTTTAACTATGCGGAAAAAAAAGTTAACAAGTGTTTAGACAAACAAAGTTCAAGTTTTATTATAATTTTTGACATTTTTATTTAGACAAAAAAGTACTCTTTATGGAGCCTATAAATTGAAATGGCATTTTTTTAATGCACCTATCAATATAAAAATAACTAACCATTAGTCCAAAAATTATAGTAATAATCACTAAATATAATATAAAAAAATAAATTTTAATATTTATTTTTTTAAAAGAGGAAAATTATATTTTTTTTGATTCGTAGACAAAGTGGCAATTGCCACTAGAAACTCACGCACACCACTGTGAGGTCCCGGGTTCGAACCCGGGACATGATATCCTGCCTAACAGTTTCGGCGTTTGCCAATTGAGCTAGGTCTTACGCAGAGAGGTAACCCAACATAAATGACAAGAAGAGAGAGAAATTAAAATATTATAAATCTAAAAATTCAATTTAAAAGGAAGTGATGGGTTTTTTTAGCAATGTTTAGAAAATTAGACTGGCAATTGAAAGGAATTCGTTCAAGGTTCAAGTGTTTAACCGTGTATGAACCGGACCGGTCATTGAACTGGTGAACACACTGATTATATAATATATTAAGTGATAAAATGCAAATAAGTGGTGAAGAATTGGAAGAAATATTATAAGTAAACATACAATAAAATGCAACTATATAATATAATATTATAAATTATGTGGTGAAGAATTCGAAGAAATGAAAAATATAAGAAAGACATTTTGGCTGGAAATAAACTTAAAAGTTAAAGAGGTGGTTTATAGTCTCCCTTGCAGCCATCATTTTTTATTTATTTTGTAAAAACACTTACTACAAAGAGCAGCAACTCAAAGAAAATGTGTGAACGACACGATGGAAGACATGGCAACATCAAAGAGAGTGTATATGGGAGAGTGCTTGAGAGAGAAAGGATGAAGAAGCCTTTTAATGAAAACTAAGAGAGTGCATATGTGAGAGTGCTTGAGTAGCATTATTCCTCTAAATTGGTCCCACATCGGATATGTATAGCTTTAGGAACATGAGTGATTGTTATAAATCGAACATCAGAGACTTGCTTGAACTAAAATTGGTGCATTGGCCATGTTTGGTCAGGACTCGTGGGGTCCATTGGCCAACCATTTTTTTAAAAAGGTGGTTTAAATTCTTTCCCTGAACTGTTTTAAACAGTTTGTTCTCCGGTTATAGCAGTTTTTAATTGGTTCTCCAGTTTAAATGTTCAACAGCTTTGTGCCTCAAAACCATGGTAATTTTTTCATTATGCCTTCTGTTGAACCAAGGACAAACACTCTTTGTTTTGAATGATAACAAATTACATCTTGTCTACTAATGGTTCAAGTTGAATGAAGTACAGGACGAAAATCAAAAAGCAAGAAATATTAAAGTGGAGCAGCTTGGAGAAGAAGCCGCCGTAGAAGAATCAAGACCTATTTGTTTATCCGCTTTCTTTAGGACACTGTGTAAGGTCCTATCACTGAAGGTCTATGACATTTTAGTAGCTGAGAGATGACTTTTGAAAACATGCATCATGCATCAAAATTAGGGTTTTGAAAATATGTTATGCATGCATGGCAAGCTTTGGAAAATATCTTATGCATGCATGGCAAAGCCCTAAACCTAAAAATAATTTTGTGGAAAGCTAGAAATCGATTTCTATCATTTTCTAAATCATGAAATCGATTTCCTAGTCCTATTTTAAATCTTGAAATCGATTTCCCTATCCAATGTTAAAACAAAGAATCGATTCACACCTATACTTAAGCCAAAGCCATGAATCGATTCTTACTATTTTGCATAAGCCTTGAAATCGTTTGTCAAGCCATCCCATAGGCCATGAATCGATTCCTCATTGTTTTAACTAAGTGAAGAATCGATTTTCACCTATAAAGGATGTCCTGAAAATCGATTCCTACATATTTCCAAAAGCCAAGGAATCGATTCCTATGTTTTCTAAAAATAAAGAATCGATTATACTACATTTTAACATCACTCATGAATCGATTCTTAAGTCACATTTATGAATCCTATATTTTTCTAAAGCCTATAAATAGGCGGGTGCGATTCACATTTCGATCACACCTCACACCACAATTCACAACTCCTCTCTGCTTCTCACATACATTTTCTAGATCTGAGAAAGAGAGAAAATAGAGCTTCAACTTTCATATCATTTTCTATTTTCCATATCACTCATCTCTTAGTCACTATACTATCATTATATCTGAGGTGATTGGATCATAGATCTCTTTTTGTATTCGTTACTCTATTTGTGGGGGTCACTTTGAAATCCTGGGATTTGTTCTTGGGTCTCTCAATCAGGAGATTGAGTTGGTTTGAAATCCTGGGATTTGTTCTTGGGTCTCTCAATCAGGAGATTGAGTTGGTTTGAAATCCTGGGAAGTTTTCTTGGGTCTCTCAATCAGGAGATTGAGTTGGTTTGAAATCCTGGGAGGTGATCTTGGGTCGTTCAATCAGGGAAGATTGAAGCGGTAGTGAAATCCTGGGAGGTGCTATTGGGTCGTTCAATCAGGAGATTGAAGCGGTGTTGAAATCCTTAGCTAGGTGCTCGGGTTCTCAGTTCGGGGGAATCGAGATTTGCTATCTTGAAGTTGCCTGTTTGTAAAGAATTCTTCAATATAGTGGTTACCATCAAGTCCAAGGGTTGCAAAGCCTGAGGCCGAGGACGTAGGGCTTTTATCCCGAACCTCGCTAAAATCCTGGTGTATCTCTATCCCTACTCTCTTTACTTTATTGTCTATATTTGTTATTGTTATATAGCTGTGATATTCATTGTTTTGTTTATATCTGTTTTGAATATCACTACTCAGATCTGTCTATTGTTATATTGTTGTGCTGATCTGTTATTATCCATATCACTGCTGTAGATCTGTCTGTTGCTATATTCAATATCACTAAGCTGCCTATAAATAATCTAGTTATTCTAATATCATACTGTGCTTGATCTGCCTGCTTGTATACATCATATAAGTTTAAATCTCAATTTCCGCATTTGATTTAAACAAAGCATTTCATAAGTTTTTGAAAACCGAAAAGAATTCATATTTTGCACATAACCTTATTCACCCCCCCTCTAAGGTTATCAGATAGTCTAACACCTTCTTCATGTATAGTATCTTACTGGAAATATTATATGACCAACTATTGAATTTCGTTGCTGTAAAAATTAGCAAATTCATTTCTAATGAACATGATAATTTTCTCATCAGTTTAGTTGGTTATCACTTATCAGCACAATGATATTTACATATAGACTGTTTTGCAACTTGGGGAAGGAATTAAGGACAAGTTTATGAAATTGGAAGGCCATTGCATTGAATGATTGATTTATATGGGTGTTGCAAAATATTGCTATGAAGACAAAGAGTCGGAGAGTTATCTTGCTGAAATTTAAGTTACATTCAGGATGGAGCTTTCGAATTTGATAATTCTCTATTGTGGCTGCTGCAATATCTGATATAAAAGTTAGTAGGAAACGATAGATAGCAGAAACGCAAAAGGGAAACAACCCAAAAACATGTAGGGTTGATATTGAGATATCTTTGTTACAAGCACTACTCTCCAAGCTTCGAGTATTTTTTTTACTCAGTCTTGATTCGGAGGTAGGCGACTCGGTAATGGATTGCCTTGACCAAATATATGACCTGACATGACCATGTTATGATATACGCATTAATATCGTCATATTCAGAGATAGAGTATCAGATGAAGAACTCTAATTACCACAACATGTTTTTGGTCTGCTTAGATGAAATGACAAATAAACACCACGCACACACAATACCATTTCTCATACCCGAGTTCGAACGAGGGAGCCGACGTCCCCATGTCACTGAAATTGCCAAGACAACCAACAGTGAGGGACAAATCACCACAATATGATATTGTGCTTAAAAATAACAAATTAATATGAAATCTTGATAGTTTAAATATTATTTTCAAATCACAATAAATAGCATATCATTTACTTATACACAAATTTTTCTACCAACTTACAAAATATAGATTATTCTACAACAATTTTCAATAGCATATTTATACCCGTGCATGACACGGGACAATTATTCTAGTAAATTACATATCTTATCAATCGGCTAAGATATAAAACAAAAAAAAACTCATTAATTAAACGGCTATACAACCACCACTTTACCCATGTTTTCCATATTCCTATTTTCTAGGAAATGGGTGCACCTTTTTTTGCCTTCATTCCATGTGGTTAACTCCTTATGTCCACTTTCCATAAATGTGGTTAACTATTTATGTCCACTTCCCATAAATGAAGCAAAGTGTTTACTGTAGTTTGACTTGGTCTTTTTTCATGATATTTTTCTTTTCGTAAACAATATGATAACAATTTGGGCATTTAATAAACAATTACATGAGTCCATTAAGATCAAATAACATCCTCCAAGCCCATATAGACTTAGACCCACATTCAGCCGATTTTGCCTTAGTTGATTCTTTCCCCAGCTGAACTTGCATCATACTTCGACTGCTCCTCAACTGTTTATTTTTGTCGTGTGGTCATATTTGGTCAATTACACCTTAAGCAGATAATTTTGTATTTTGGTCACCTGATTAACGAAATGTTTTAGAAAACACCAAAAATACAAATAATGTTTTAGAAAACACCAAAATATTGATTAGTATAAATATTGATTAGTATTTACTTCAGCTGATCAAGGAAATGTTTTCCCTTTAGCCGAGTGGATCTAACCAATTAATTAGTTTTAGGTGTAAACAACTATATATATTTTTACAAGCAAACCAAATATATAATAACAATTTTAAATTGCAAGGCCATTTCCCATGTGGGGAAGCTCCTATGGTCCATCTGTCACTTGTTGGTGAGTTAAAAGACATCGAATGAGTATAAACAGAAGATTTAAAGCTCGAACTAGAGGTGTGCATGGGCCTTCTGAACTCGTGAACCCGTCTCGACCCAATGATTTCGAGTTGACCCCAACCTTGTCCTACTAGAAAAATGGAGAAACGAGATTGTCCCAAGTAGCAATCGATTGCAATAATTCATTAAGACGTTAAAATCAAAAACAGGTAGTTTGATGCTAAATTTTAACTATCCTAATCATTATCTTATAACAGTAGCATCATCACTTTATGTTTTAGTGGTAACAAATAGAGATAGAAATTATGTCAAGCTGGTCGACGCTAGTCGTGACCATAACAATATTTATATTCTATAGATTTTTTAAAATATCTGAATGTATTTTTCACAAAGTTGGAAACAAAACAATGTTAGTTCTATTGAAATTTTACTGTATGTATCTATTAAATTTCATTATTATATGTAAAATATTTCTTGTCAAAAAAAATTATTATATTTAAAATATTTAATTTTAATAATAAAAATAAAAAATTTATTTTTTATATTTTGGGATAACCTAGTCTCGTCTTAATTAGTTCAGTCCTAAATTGATACATAGCTTACTGAGTTTGTTCAGGTTTTAGAACGAGTTAGGGTCTACAAGTTAAATGGCCCTATTGAATTTTTTTGACAATAGGCCCTATTGAAATTTGATAACCGTCCCTTGTTAACCCCTAACATTTGTCTATAAAAAACGTTAATAAAAGTTATGAAACACAAAAGTAAATGTATAAATTAATTATTAAAAAAATATTAAATACTTTTTTACATTTTTTAAGATAATAAATATTTAAATTTTATTTAACTGAATAGAATTTTATTTTCTTCATCAGGTTCATTAATAGTAAATTGTTAGCAACATTATTTAGGCTGTTAGATGGTGACTTCCTCTAAATTGTTAGATAGTGACTTCCTCTAAAATGTAAGACGTTAGCTTTAGCGGAATGACAACAATTTAACGGTAAAAGAAGAGTGAGGAAGATAAGTAGATAACGTCCCTACGTTTTTGTCTCCTCCACAAAGGTCATTTGTTCTTGCCGGGGGGAGTGTCAGTGTCATATATATAGTTCCCATTCTCATTCTCATAATATTACTTACACTCATCTTCCAGAACAACTCTAGTCAAAATATATATACCTCATGAAACCTAGCCATCGCCTTACCAGGATCCAAATTTGGAATGAATTATTTGCAATCATGAGCATGCGATTCACATGCACTGAGCAAGGCTTACTATATATAAAAATTAGAATTCATTACACCATAGTATATATATTGAGATATGCCTTGTAATTCTATTGTTTGTAATAATAATAGGTGTAGTTAGAAACCTAGTCGAAATGGGCCAGTCGAAATTATGGGCCTGGACCTGTTTCATTGTATATAAATATAGACGTCAGTAACATGTAATAAGTACCCTATTTTTATGAAATTCAGTGCAGCTTTTACTATTGATATTATATTGCCCTAATTATTCCTCTTGTCCTTGAGCGCCGCCACTTCCTTTTCTTCTCTCTTTCACGTGTTTATCCCCAACAAACTGGTATCAAGAGCTTGTTAGATCCTCACAAAATCTATCAAGATTCATGGCAGCGCGAGACAACTCTGGTGGAGGGTATTCCGGGGAACCTCCCAATCTTTGACAGAAAGGATTATGAACGTTGGTGTGCGCAGATGAAGGTGCTGTTTCGATATCAAGATGTACTTGATGTCGTGAATGATGGTGTTCCACCCTTGGCAGCAAACGCCACTGAAGCGATGAGGAAAAACCACCATTCGCTGAGGAAGAAAGATGGAAAAGGGCTATTTTTGATTCACCAATGCGTTGATTCCAACATCCTGAACCTGATCATCGACTGTGATTCAGCAAAGGCAACTTGGGACATCCTAAAGAACTCGTATGGAGGAGCAGATAGGCTGAAGAAGATACGTCTACAGTCGCTCAGGAAGCAGTACGAGGGCTTGAAGATGACAGATGGAGAATCGATTGGAGATTTTATTACGAGGTTAGTAGCATTAACTAATCAAATGAAAGGTAATGGTGTAACTATGACTGAAGTAAATAAAGTCGAAAAGGTGCTCAGATCCTTAACCCTGGAATTCGACTACGTTGTTACTGCTATCGAAGAATCCAAGGACCTAGATACATTGAAGTTAGATGAACTTCAGGGTTCCTTAGAGGCTCATGAATTGAGAATAAGGCAGAGAAGTTCAGAGAAAGAAACTGAACAAGCCTTGCTTCCTCTAAGAGAAATTGGAAGGCAGGCAACAAGGAGAATGGTAGAGAAAAGGGATCAAGCAGTAAGAAGAAAGAACAAGGATCTTTCGACAAGAAGAAGGGAGACCTGTCGAAAGTTCAGTGTTATAACTGTCAGCAATTTGGGCAATATAGGAACAAGTGTAAAAACAAGAAAGTTCCTAGGGATAAAGATGCAGAAGCCAAGTTTGCTAATGATGGTGACTCTGACTCTGACTCAGGAGTTAATGCTGATGGCTGTCGAAGATGAGATTCGACTCGATGAAGGAATTGCTGAAAGTAGCGAGCAAAATAGTGGGAACACTTGTATAAGTGGATTCACTTGTGATGCTCAAAATACTTGTGCAATGTGTGTGTGGCAGGGCAGTGGAAACACTGGTGATGCCTCCAACATTGCCAGCAATGATGATGAAGAATTGTCATTCATGACAGCTACTGACCCAGAATTACTGTTGTTGAAGGCTGATACAAATTCGACTGAAGAGAAGTCTGTCGAATGGTATCTCGACACAGGATGTTCAAATCACATGTGTTGTCACAAGGAGTGGTTTGTCGAACTGGAGCAGATAAGCAAAAAGATAACGTTTGCAGATAACAGTAGAGTTACTGCTGAAGGAGTAGGTACCACAAAGTTCCTGTCGAAAGATGGCAAGTGGTTCTACATCCAAGGGGTATTTTATGTACCGGCTATGAAGAGCAATCTGCTAAGTATTGGGCAGATGATCGAGAAGAAATTCACCGTCGAAATGGGTGATAACAGTCTCAGCCTGTTTGATTCGACCAATAAGTTGATCCTGAAGGTGTTAATGCAGAGTAACAGAACCTTCAAGATCAAATTGCAAGTAGTCGAAGAACATTGCCTCAAGAGTACTGTCGAAGAGGAGCACTGGAAGTGGCACAGAAGATTTGGCCACCTCAACTTCAAGAGCTTGAGTCAACTACATGAAAAGAAGATGGTTCATGGGTTGCCTGCAGTAAAAGTACCTGTCGAAGTTTGCGAGAGTTGTTGCAAGTCGAAGAAACCAAGAAACTCGTTTAAATCTGAAGTACCTAGCAGAGCAGAAAAGAAGCTAGGGGTGATATTTTCTGATGTCTGTGGTCCTTTCGAAGTATGTTCCTTAGGAGGGAATAAGTACTTTGTCACTTTCATTGACGAATACACTAGAATGTCCTGGGTGTATTTGATCAAAAGGAAGAGTGAAGTACTAGAAATATTCAAGAAGTTTAAGGTAATGATTGAAAAGCAGAGTGAATGTGCAATCAAAACCCTTAGAAGCGATGGAGGTGGTGAGTACAATTCTCATGGATTTGTCGAATTCTGTGAGAAAGAAGGAATTGTGCATGAAGTCACTGCACCTTACACGCCTCAGCATAACGGTACTGCTGAGAGGAAAAACAGGACCATCCTCAATATGGTAAGAAGCATGTTGAAGGAGAAGAAACTACCTCATAGTTTATGGGGAGAACTTGTAGCCACAGCAGTATACATTCTGAACAAATGCCCCACAAAGAGATTGACTGGAAAGACACCTGAAGAAGCTTGGCTAGGAAGAAAGCGAAGTGTCAAGCATCTCAGAATAATTGGCTCAGTATGCTATAGACATGTCCCTGAGCAACTAAGAAGCAAGCTGGATGATAGAGCACAACAAATGATTCTTGTTGGCTATCATTCGACAGGAGCATACAAACTGTATGATCCTGTGCAGAAGAAAATAGTGAAAAGCAGAGATGTCGTAGTAGATGAGTCGAAACATTGGAACTGGGAAGAAGGCTGTGAGAAAACTACAATGATGGACTTCGACGAAGTCTCTGATCAAGATGATCAGAATGAAGAGGTCGAAACTGAAGAGCCAGAAGAACTCATTGCTGTTGAACCTTTAAGAAGGTCGCAAAGGGAAAGGCAGAGATCAGTAAGACTAGAAGGATTCGACACTTACCCAGATTCTGCTATTACGGCAGAGGGAGACCTGACACACTTTGCACTAATGGCAGAAGCAGAACCAGTGAGCCTGGAGCAAGCCCTTACTCACAAGCAGTGGAAGGAAGCAATGATTGACGAGTTGAAATCAATCGAGAAGAATGATACGTGGAAGCTAGTCGAACTTCCAAAAGAAAAGAAAGCCATAGGGGTGAAGTGGGTCTTCAAGACCAAAGTCAAGCCCAATGGAGAAGTGGCCAAGTACAAGGCCAGGCTAGTAGCCAAAGGGTTCCTGCAGAAACCTGGTTTGGATTTCAATGAGGTCTTTGCCCCAGTAGCAAGGATCGAAACCATAAGATTGGTAGTAGCATTGGGAAGTCATAGAGGCTGGCCCCTGCATCAACTGGATGTAAAGTCAGCATTTCTGAATGGACCTCTGGAGGAGGAAGTCTATGTTTGTCAACCACCTGGTTTTGAGTCGAAGGGTAAAGAAGACAAAGTCTATAAGCTGGAGAAGGCCCTGTATGGGCTCAAGCAAGCTCCAAGAGCATGGAACAAGAGAATTGATGGATTTCTCTTGGCTCAGAAGTTCACTAGATGCACTAATGAACATGGAGTATATGTGAAGAAGAATGGAACTTCGACTCAGTTGTTGTTGTGTCTGTACGTAGATGATCTACTTGTAACTGCCAGCAATGAAGTCGAAGTCGAAGCCTTCAAGAAAGTGATGATGTCAGAATTTGAAATGAGTGATCTGGGACATCTATCATATTTCTTGGGGATGGAGTTTACCAAGAAAAGTAAGGGTATACTCCTGCACCAGTCGAAGTATGCAGCTGATATCCTGAAAAGATTCGACATGAGCAACTGCAAGGAAGTTTCGACACCATCAGACACTAGCAGCAAGCTGTCGAAAGACGACGAAGGGATTGAAGTAGATGCCACCTTGTTCAAACAGATCGTGGGCTCCCTAAGGTACCTGTGCAACACTCGACCTGACATTATGTTTAGTGTCGGAATGATCAGCAGATTCATGGAGAAGCCGAAAAGCTCTCACATGGTAGCTGCAAAAAGAGTACTAAGGTATGTAAATGGAACACAAAGTTATGGTATTCTGTTCCCTAGCAAGAGTGTGTCGAAGAATGATAATGAAGTGTTTGGCTACACTGACTCCGACTGGAGTGGAGACAGGAGTGATCGAAAAAGCACAAGTGGGTTTGTCTTTATGTATGGATCGACACCCATCTCTTGGTGCTCGAAGAAGCAAAGTATAGTTGCATTGTCCTCCTGTGAAGCAGAGTATGTAGCTGCTTCCTTTGCAGCATGTCAAGCATCTTGGCTGAGCATGCTACTGGTCGAAATTGGAGTGCACAGGGTCGAAGTAATGAAGTTGTTGATCGACAACAAGTCTGCGATAGATCTCGCCAAGAATCCTGTCGCACATGGTAGATCGAAGCACATGGAGACCAGATATCACTTCCTGCGTGATCAAGTAAACAATGAGAAGCTGAATCTGGAATATTGCTGTTCGGAACTTCAAGTAGCTTATGCAATGACCAAGCCATTGCAAAAGGGAAGATTCGAAGAATTGAGAACAATGCTTGGGATGATGTCACTCAGCAATGTGAATTAGGAGGGAATATTGAGATATGCCTTGTAATTCTATTGCTTGTAATAATAATAGGTGTAGTTAGAAACCTAGTCGAAATGGGCCAGTCGAAATGGGACAGTCGAAATTATGGGTCTGGGCCTGTTTCATTGTATATAAATATAGACGTTAGTAACATGTAATAAGTACCCTATTTTTATGAAATTCAGTGCAGCTTTTACTATTGATATTATATTGCCCTAATTATTCCTCTTGTCCTTGAGCGTCGCCACTTCCTTTTCTTCTCTCTTTCACGTGTTTATATTCATATTTTAGAAAACATTAATTACCTGCTTGTTTCATTCGTACATTATTTGAAAATGACATTCGGTCTTATCGATAAGGGAAAGGGAGGATGTAAGCCAAATTTGTTTCTGAGCAAGTTCTCAGCAGCAGGGAATTAGTGTGTATGATTATAGTATAGTAGCACTAGTACTTAGATATAATGAAGAAAGGCGACGGTGCCGTCATTTTACAGCTTCAGGACAGGACAATGCATGCATACATACATGCATATTTCTCTTTGACATGACTCTCTACCCTACTCACCAAGCACAACTGCACGTGTGTGTGGCTGTTGACCAAGACAATGATATTAGATATATTTTACTCATCCAATCATCTTTTACATTTGATTTTTATATATTTATAATAAACAGCGCATCGATAGATAATGCAACTTTGTACCACCAACAAAGGTTGATCGATCCGAATGGTAACTAGGCTTAAATTTCTCACATTTCAATTGCGCGAATTAGATCCTTCAATTCCAATTACCTTTCAATTTTTGGTCAAAATATTGTTGTTTCAATTTTACAATTATGTGATTGTGGGATTTTAATTATAACTTTTGTACTTTTCAAATAAATCCACATGTCTTTTTGTTTTCAAATTGACGACAATTAGACCGGGACCAAAATTGAACGTTCAATTCGTGTATTTGAAACTGAAGAAGTAAGTAACAAAATCGCAAAATCACAGAGCTTGACAATGCATGTATTGATGCATACATACACTTCTCTAGTTCTCTTGACATGACTATCCAAGTATTCCCAAAACACAAGTGCACGTGTGCATGTTCACCAAGACAAAGAAATTAGTATTTTTGTCATGTAATCATCTTTTATATATTTTTGGCTAAATTGCTGTTTTGACCCTTTATCTTTGGGGTTGGTGTCACTTTGGCCCTTTATCTTTTTTTTCTCGTTTTACACCCTCATGTTTTTTTTGTGTGTCATTTTGGCCCTTGCCGTTAGTTTTTTCTAACGGACGCCACGCTGGCAGTTAACTGCTCACGTGGCATCTTAAATGTCAGGGTTGACTTGGACCTGATTTGGTGATGTGGCACATAAGAGACCAAATTGAAATTCAAAAAGAACATGGGGGGCCAAATTGACACAAACACAAAACATTTATCTTCTTCCTCCAAACACCACCTCCATCTTCATCTTCTCCGGCGAGCCACCACCACCTCCGATGAGCCTCCGCCACCACCACCACAAACAGTGACATCACTTCTCTCCCTCTCTCTCTCTCTCTCTCTCTCTCTCTCTCTCTCTCTCTCCCTCCCTCTCTCCTCAAAAACACCAAAATTCTCAATTCTTCACCAAATCAAGCAAATAAATAGTGCATTTCATGCGAAATTTCACAAGGAACTAGAATCCATCACCAATTCTCACAAAAAAGTGGAAGAACTTAATCAAAAACGTGATTTTCAGAGGAAACGCGTTTTGGGTTTTGCAAATTGGGGAAACCTTCAAAACTCAACCAAAATTCACCAAACCACTTGCAATAGACTCGAAACTGGTGCAGTAACCGACTGTTAGCAAAAGATTTCAACAAAAATGATAAAGAATTGAGAACGAAATGGAAATGTAGATTCACGTTTTACGGTTTTTTGGGTTTTTCAATGACGAAGGGAGAGAGAGAGGGGGGAGGGGGAGAGAGAGAGAGACAATGTCACTGTTTCTGGTGGTGGTGGCGGAGGCTCACCGGAGGTGGTGTTGGGTCGCCGGAGAAGATGAAGATGGAGGTGGTGTTTGGAGGAAGAAGATGAATGTTTTGTGTTTGTGTCAATTTGGCCCCCCATGTTCTTTTTAAGTTTCAATTTGGTCCATTATGTGCCACATCACCAAATCAGGTCCAAGTCAACCCTGACATTTAAGACGCCACGTCAGCAGTTAACTGCGAGTGTGGCGTCTGTTAGAAAAAACTAACCGCAGGGGCCAAAACGACACACAAAAAAAACATGATGGTCTAAAACGAGAAAAAAAAAAGATAAAGGGCCAAAGTGACACCAACCCCAAAGATAAATGGTCAAAACAGCAATTTAGCCTATATTTTTTTATTTGTATATTAATGAGGATAACTAATAATAAGAACGGTAGGAAAAAATGGGAAAAAAAAAATAAAGTTTATACTTTCAAAAAAAATTATGACCTCAAAATGGTAATGCAAAAGCTGCCAATTATTTTTGGTCTTGGTCAGCACAATTCCCCTCCCAAATTGAAGGGTTTGTTTCCTTCCCACTGGTCCACTTCTTTGAAACGTAACTCTACCCAATTCGTGTACCTTCATGGAAGTTGTTTAATTATTTTGATTTTGGCCCTTCTTCACTTTGTCTACTCCCAGCTCCTATTTTGTTTTGTTCTATGGCCAAGTTAATTTTGTTTGGTCTTGTCCTTAACAAGGAGCGGGTGATTATTGTCCATTTGTCCTATATCCTCCACGTTAGCTGATTTACAACTAAGAAACGCGTAGCTAGAGCTAGCTGTAGATTCAACGAGAGGAGGAGATACACGGTTTTGGGGGTTGAGCTTTGAAATCTTTAATTTAATGAATAATAAAATGACTATTGGTGTTAGATTTGTTATAGTATATTTGTTATGTCAAACAATTTTAACATTAAAAATTCTTGTCATGTTATCCAATTATCTAGGTAGATAGATCCATTGTTATTCACTTAGATACTTGCCCTGCTCGGATCAATTTTGAGATTGGATTTCTTTGCTAATCGTATCTCAAAACAGAGTTGCCTTAGATTTGCGTTTGTGTGTGTGTCCACATATATATATATATATATATATATATATATATATATATATATATATGTTTACTCTGCTATATATGTTTTTCAAACTTCAAATAATCATCAATTTTGATACGAATCTTTGAAACTTTCAAAAGAATACACATTAGCATTAGGACATTTCTTTAAGAAGTTTTATGTGACTGAGCTGTGGGATTAGTGAATCTTTGTCACACTAACTACCGCTTAAATGTATAATAGAGAAAAAAGTACTAATACTTCGTCGGTATTGTAAAACGAAAATTGAAATGAAATAATAGTTAGCCTAGTGGAGCACGACATGATTTGTATCTGAGAGGTCTCGAATACAAATCTCCATTACTCCATCTTAGGATAAGGCAAATGTAATTATATTCGTAAGTGCGCAAAAATATGAAAGGTCTTTCTTGCTTTGTACCGGTGTCTCATCCCCTAACCCTAAAATTTTTCTACCACAAAAAATATTTTTGGCTTAAAAGTCAAACAAAATGGGATTGAGAGCAATGTTTTTGAAACCGGACCGGAGATCGAACTGGCGAGACCTTCGGGTCATGGTTCAATCGGTTCAACCATGGTTGAACCGAATGATTAATAACTAAATAAAAAATATTAATTTGTGGAGAAAAAGTAAATAAAAAAATCAAAAAATACATTTCGGGCGGTTCAACCCGAGTAAAACGACGGTTCAAAGCGGTTTTGGGCGGTTCAACTATCCCGCGGTCCAAATGGGGTTGAACCAACCGCAGGGTTGGGCGGTTCCCGGTTGAACCGTCCGGTTCTGAAAACACTGATTGGGATAGTTTTTCTCAAAACAATTTGAAAGCTCTCTTATTTGGTACATAATTTGAATTTCTATTATTGTTTTTTTTTATATTAGATGAAATCGCAAATAAACACCACACATTTGCTTGTCTATTAGGGGTAAGTTGCTTGGGCCCCAAGCATTTGGTCAGGGGTTCGATCCCTGGCCGGTGTGTATGGAGAGACATCGCTTGGGAGAGGTCAGCCCTTAAATGAACTCCAGTACCTCGAGGGATTAGTCTCCACAGTCGCTGTTGAGGATACTCGGGTTTACCCAAAAAAAATAAACACCTCGCACACACTACCACTGATCACACCCGGGAGCCGACGTCCCCATGTTGCTGAAATTGCCAAGACAACCAACGGTGAGGGACTCTATTATTGTGGTTAAAGGGTGAATACAAATCTCCAAGAGCACTTGGATGAGATGGTAGGGGTCTCTTCCAGCTTAACCAAGGTCTCGGGTTCGAATCCAGCCTTCGGCATGCAGCAATGTTAAATCTTTTGAGGAAGAGTTTTTCGCCCATTGTGGTCCTACCCAGCTCGAGACAAAAAAATTCAAACATTTTTTGGTGTCAATTAGATCACTATAAAAACTAATTATTTATAGAAAAATTGAAAATATCTTTAATAAGGAAATTGGTCTTTGAAACCAGATTTTGAGTTCAAGAGTCGATTATGTGAGGACACTGTATTAGTACCTCACGACATGCTTTCAAAAAATGCCACCTCTAAGTAATTGTGCAAAATTTATATTAGCTTGAAAAATATTCATTTCCTTTTTTATTATCAATAATAAATGAATCAAAAAGTTAATAAAATTACTTATTTTAGCACTTGACGAGAGTAAGTCTATGCTCCTTTGTATCTCCTGGTACAGTGTAGAAATCAAAAAGTACATAGTTCTTAAGTAAAAAATTGTTTGTTTGTTGGTGTGCTTTAAATTGTGATATAATTTTAGAGTTTGCGTAACGATTGAATTAAAAGTGGATCTGAGGCAATCACTGCCGTTTATGTTATAATTTGATAAAAATAATATTTATGATGACCAAAGCAAAAGTGGATTTGGCATAATGAGAAAGTTTAGATTTTTCACAATGACTAAATCAAATGTTGATTCAACATGGAATTTAGATTTTTCTTGAAGGAGTTGTCATACCCTAATTTTTTCCGAGTAATCAAAAATCCAAAAATAGTTTTATTCTCGTTGTGTCACACGCGTGTCCTTAGCACTCTCGTGCAACGATTTGTTTTGATGCTCGTTTTATTTTATTTTGTAGTTATTGTTATTATTAGTCTATTGTTATTGGTGCAAAAATAAGTGAAGAAGCTGAATAGCAAAAAACCCTCTTCATTACATAATCAAGTCTTTTTTTTACACACATATAAACAAAAAAAAAGCAAAAAGAGGTAAATGGTACAAAAATTTAAAATACAAAGATTCAAAAGAAGGAGAGGGGCGCAGCTGCTGGCTGCCCTAGCTAGGGTTTTTTTTTCCTTAGTACTGTCCTTCCTCCATTGCCAGCTACTGTCATTTGCTCATTCAAATGGCTGTCCTTTATCCTTTTGATTCTTTCTCAATTGCTGTCCTTTTTGCGCCACCTGCTGCCCTTTTGATTCCTCAGCACCTCACCTCCATCACCCCAATCTGCCTATAAATACCAAACAGTGGCACACAATTAGGGCAGAGACACAGTGACTGGAATACACACAAAATACTCACACACACTGAGATATACACATAGTAACAAAAACACACTGTTATCACAAAAGACCCAGACAGAAAAATACCAAAAAAAGCTAACTGCAATTCGATAGCATGGGTTTGGAGTAGCAGAGGCGATTCTGAGGAGGGGTTCTTGAATACTAGGAAGAAAACACTGTTCTAAGAGTTCAAAAGATGAAGGTATATTTTGTTTTATAGCTCCATTACTTCCTGTACTTTATTCAGCAAAAACCAATCAATCAGATACATGTAAAATGCCGTTTTTTCTAAAAACGAGGAATCTATTTAGTAAATTCAGATGCATTTCATTTTCATACGTAAAGAATGTGTTCGTTGCATTATTCTGAGAATCAGGATCGGTTCTTGGCCAGTTTTTATCTTCTTTTTCTCAAGTAAACATAGAACTAACTAGGAAAGAAAAGAGATCAGAACCAGCAAAAGAGTTTTCTTTTAAAAGGGTTTCAGAACAAAATGTGAGGTTTAGTTAAGAGAGAAAAATAAAAATAGAGAGAGCCAAAGCAAACATATACTGAGAGGGGGAGAGTGAGATTCAGAGAGAGGAGAGAAGAGGAAAGAAGGGAGAAGTATTACCTCCGACCACCGTTCACGGTGGCCACCGCCATAGCCTCGCCGTGAACCACCATGCGTCACCAAGACACCACTATCAACAACCTCTCCTAACCACCGTAGCCTCACCCTCACTTCCCAAACCGAACCCCCACCGCCGTAGCCTCGCCGTGAACCACCATGCGCCACCAAGACACCACCATTAACAACCTCTCCTAACCACCGTAGCCTCACCCTCACTTCGCAAACCGAACCCCCCACCGCCGTAGCCTCGCCAGAACCACCGTAAATCACACCAAACCTCCACCATTCAACCACCGTGGCCCAACCCAAACCACCACTAGAAAATAGAACCACCCTCAGAACACCACCTGTAAACCTCACCATCGCAAACCTCCCGTTTTCTCTCTCATCACCGCAAGCCGTCGCCTCTTCATCTCACCACCACCAAAACCCCACATCGTAATCGCCACCACGCCATAGCCAGAACCACCACCGTACTCTCTGGTGTGTGGAAAACATGTGCAAGTATACACAGTATAGTGTTTAGAACAGGTCGAACCCACAGGGATTGATGAATTCTTTCAAAAGTCAATATTATGCAATTTAGAGAAAAGTAACCAATTTAACAAGATAGTTGATGATGGTGAGTATCACAAGTAAGTTAGAATAAAGCAAGGTGTAAGTAGTTGTAATGCAATAGAGAAAAGCTAGTTTGAATGTCTTCCCCAAGTAATTTACTTATAAGTGTTTAATGCAGTTATGATGCAGTTGCACTGAATGCTGTTGCATTAGTTGTGTGCCTTTCAGTCACTTTCTTCAGAGTTTCATTACAAGCTTCCTATGTCTAGGCTTGCTAAATAAGCTCACTCTTGTCTTTTAAAGTACCCACAGTATCACCCTATGGACTATACTATCCTATGTCTAGGACTTAGTATGGTTTTCACAAAGTTTTCTTGATGTAAAACACTCACCCATATTAGTTCTTGAGTTCTTAATTGTAAACCATGTCTGCTTTTACAAATCTACTTATTCTAAGTGATCAATCTCAAAATAAGTGTTGAAAGTATTATCAAGCAAGAACTAAAGTGCACACATCATATACTTGTATTAAACTTACTTAAAAGCTCATTAAATGGTTAGAACATTCCAACTAAAAAAGGTTTAGCTCAACATAGACATTGCAAAGAAAATATAAACAGAATAGAACATGTTTATATAATTGAAATCACAAAAGAGAAACAACAAGATAGAGTTTACACAAGTTGTAGCTCTTAGCATGAATTCTCCTAGCAATGTAGTTGCATTAGTTCCTTAGCACTTTGGTAAAACTATGAAATCGAGGTAAGGAGGATTTGTCACTTCCTTCCTTTCCTTCTTACAAAATAGAACTTATCTATGTGGAGTGAAATTTTAATCTAACTTATGGATTGTGATCTCTTTTCAAGTGAAGGAGTGAGGTCCTTTTATAGTCTTCAAGAGAGGTGCTTCCTTCCTTCATGTTGAAGTAACTTTGGTGGCTGTATTCATGGTTACTTTACAGCAGTTGATTCCCATGTGAAGTCTTCAATTAAGTGTATAGGGAGGTCAAATGAGATAAGAACATGTGTCCCTATGTTGATGACTCTTCAAAGCTATATGGAAATTGTAGGCGTTGAAATCTGAGGTGTTCTTGCTTTAGGAGACCAAGCATGAGGTCATCAAGTGCAAGTGGATGGCTCCAACCTTCAGGCAATGCAGTTGCAGTGCAGTAGCATTGTGCTAAACCAGTGCAGTTATAAGTGCAGGATCAATGCAGGAGCATGTCGTGCAGGATCAATGCTGTCATGCAGGAGCATCTAGAGTGCACTGAACAAATTTTATCAAACATACCACAATGTATCCAAAATGGCCTATTATCAACTATAACCATGTCAAACACTCAAGTTATCACATATTACATAAAATACTATATAAACTCTTTATCTTTGCTTGAAAGAGAGCAATTTATTAAGCCGCCACCAAAGTTTAGTTTAAGGGCAAACATTGGAAAATCCCTTTTAGAATGGATAAGGGTCCTTGAGACCAGATAAGGGTTCGGGAGTCGGTTATGCGTGGGGAAGGTATTAGCACCCCACGACATCCTTCCTAATGAAGGTTACCTGCTAACTAGTTGTAGGAAAGAATATTAATTTTGAAAATGTTTATTTTTACCCTTTTATTGTGAATTAAAAAGAAAGAAGAAAATTGATATTTTATTTAAGAAAATGGTTATTTAGGAGAAGACTAAAAAAAAAATTATTAGTGCAATTGACAGAGGTCGGCCGCCCTCTGCTCCTACGTATCTCTTGGTAGAGAATCAAATCACACTTAGTTCTTGGGTAGAAAAAAGTTTGTTGGTTGGTTTTATTGGAATAGGGATTTTAGGACTCTTGAGCCGTACGGCTCATTCATCCTAGAACGCTGACTAACCCGAATGTACAGTCGACTTAATCCCCTATTTTGAAAATTTGATTTGTCGAAAGAAATGTGTTTGTGTTTATTTTGATTTAGAAATTGTTTGTTTTAAATAGGGATTTTAGGTCATGATCCGTAACGGTTCATTAGTGACCTAAAAAGCAGACTGACCCGACTGTACAGTCGACTTAGTCCCCTATTTATATTTTTCAAAAATGAAATATTTATCTATTTATTTTTATATGTTTTTGTGAAAGAAATTAACAAAAAACGAAAAGAGAGGGTGCAATAGGAAAATGGGGTGCTGTTTGCAGAAAGGGAGTTGTATTGTTAAAACTGGGTGTAAACAGCAACAGCCCAGCTTGTGGACTGGCCCACAGATTCATGGGCTTTTCAGTGGGGGGTGCGTGCTATCGAAAACAGGGGTGTAAGAAGGAACCGAAGCTAAAAAATTTAAAATTAAAATTAAATATAAACCCAGACTATATAAAGTAACATTGGCTTATGAAAACCCTAATTTTCCTAATTCTTCTCCAGCGCCGCACGAACCCAGTTTTGGTGAGAGAGAAAGGGATTTGCGGAGAGAGAGCGAGATGATTTCGGAGAGGGAGAGAGAGATGGCGGAAAACGCGAAGAGGGAGAGGGTGAGAGTGAGGAGCGAAGGTGAGGGGTGGTTGACAACGGTGGTACGACGCGACGGTGGGTTTACGGTGATGGACGGTGTTGATAGGCCGTCAGGGTGGTGGTTACGACGCCTAACACGTAATACGAAGGCGTTATTAGGAGGTTCGGTGGCGGTGTTTTGGAGCTAACGGCCACCGTCTACGGTGGCTGGAACTAATGGTAAGGCTTCGGTTCTGATCTTCTTGTGTGTTTCTCTTTCTCTCCTTCACTTCTTTTCCTGCTCCTCTCTTTCTTATTTTTTATGTTTGTTTTTTTTTCTTTTGGGTGGTTCGTGCGGTGGTTGCGGAGAATCTCACGGCGGCGACGCGCTTATGAGGAGAAGCACGCGAACGACGGAGGAACCGTGACAGACTGCTCTTGTGCGATAGCAACGACAACGCAAAGGGGCTTGTAGACGGAGCCCGTGACGACGCGTTTTGGGGGAGGCGGCCACCGTCACGGTGGTCGGAGCTGGTACGGTGCTGACCTCTTGTATTTCGTTTTCTGTCTATTTCTTTTTCGGATCTCGCCTTCTTTCTCTTCTCTTACTTTCTGAATTCTTATTTAGCTACTCTTTTGTTGTTTTTTATTATTATTTGCATGTTTTCTATAAAATAACCTGATTTTCCTAACTAATCACTATTTTAAATTAATCGCTAATTCTGCTTTCTATAAAACTGATCCTGGAACCTACTTTTCTAGCAACTAAACTTGTTTCATGTTAATCCCTAGTGTCATCTTTGTTCTCTGGCAAATACTGACTTCGTTTTTCTTCTCAGTTGATATAATGTTTTCATGGGCATGCTCACAGAAATGTTAATACTTTAGGAATTAAACTTTGGTAAACAAAATAGCAGGCTAGTCTTCTTAGACGATTTAGCAACCTAACAACAACTAAAACACAATCTCATGTTATACAAAATTGAGGAAATTGATAACTTCTACCAACCTGATTTTCCGAATAACAGTATCTTGATTTTTAGAACAAAAACGACATATCCTTTTGATCTGTTGCTGCTGCTTTTTGTTTGATGGTTGTTGCCTCTCACTTTATTTCAAGAAACTGAGTTTTTTTTGTTGATTAGGGTTTCGATGTGAAACCCAAATCGTTTAGGTATTTCTCCTTTGCGTGAATTTTCTGTCTCTCGTCTCTGATTTTTGGGTGTGTCTAGGCTTGTTTATATAGGCAGAAATTAGTTTTAGGCCATAAAAAAACGATTATGACCTGATTTTGTTTCTATTTCAGGTTTTGGGCTTGGGTTGGAGAAGATGGAAAACTTGCTCACCAAGTTGCTGAATTAGGGTTGGGGAGGTGGAGCCTTGGTGAAGAAGGTTTGGCAGTGGAGGCGCAGCTGCTGTTTTTGGGCTGATGGGCTCTTATTTTATTTTTTGTATTTTTGTGATTTTCTTTTTTCTGATTTTTTGTATTTTTGGTTATTATTTTGTATTTTTTTTGGACTTTTTGTACAATTTGGCATTTTTAAGATTTTTTGGATTATTGTAAATTAATTTTTATTAATTCTGATTTTTATTATATTTTGGGATGTTTGTAATATATATATATATTTCTTTAATCTGATTTTATTATCACCTTTTTTTATGGCCTTTTGGTCCAAAAGTTAGATGTAGGCCCAAACGACCCAAAACATTAAAAACTTGATTCAAAACACTAAGCGTAAGCCCAATTAGGCAAGCTAACAAAAACGGGCCCAAAAGGTTGGACATAGGCCCAATTGGATAATTTGGTCCGACTTTAAACAAAATAGCGCTTGAAATGCTATGGGTTTGTGACACGGGGCTAAAGCGATTAGGATAAAAAGACCAGGCAAAATTAGGGTATAACAACTGCCCCTCTTTATTTTTATTTTACTAGGAAAAGTGAATGGTTTTCAGATTTTCGTAGTAGAAATAAAAATAAAGATAGAATAGACTCTAATTTTGTCCGCTTAGAGGGAAAATGAGTTAGGGAAAAGAGGGACAATTAACACTTGGCGTGTTAACCGACAACAATAAAGAAACGATCACTGGGGATCTGGCGGAGCACTGGGGCTCTAAAAGAGCATTTGGGCTCTAAGGGAGCACTGGGGCTCCAAGGGGTTGCCTAAACCCTAAAGGACCAATTGGGGTCCGAAGGTGTACTGGGGCTTTGAAGGACCACTGGGGGTCCAAAAGAGCACGAACTAGCAATGGTACTAGTAAAATGGTATGCTCGGGGGTGGCCTTTTTCGAGCGGCCGGAGGGGCAGGATCAGGTCGTTGACCTAATTTGCTCACCTCCAAGGACGTCCACCATGTCTTAGGCTGACACAGCTAATCTGAAGGACCTGGGGTCGGATGATCCGTCACGCTCAGTGGCGACATAGCGATCTTGAGGGTAGAGTTCGAAGTCGTTGCTTTGACATACTGGGTCGAACTGAACTGATGGACCTGGGGTCGGATGATCCGTCGGTTGCTCGATAACGCGACGTGCGATCTAGAATGAATGACCATTGGAGGTCTAAATTAAGACAGCGCTGGGGCTGCGAGGGACTGCTGGGGGTTCGAGATTCTGAATTGTGATATGACACCAGTGCTTGGAGCATTGACTTTGAGGGGACCAATTATTGGGATTGACACATGGCGTACTTGCCTAGAACCTAACTAATGAATGCATTTACCTGAGAAGGGAAGAGCTATCTATATTTGGCATGTCTAAAAATGCGATGAATGATGCATGCGTGCAATATAGGTGTGTGAAATGGTAGGTGTCCGATGGGATGAATGAAACGTATGTGAATGCATGATGGAATGATTTATGCTATGTGGATGACTCTTCTTTTTTTTGGTCTTTTTTGCTTTTCTTTTTGGGCCTCTCTTTTTGCTGGTCCTTCAACTCGCAGGACTTCCGGCATGAGGCTATCAAGTGCATTCGTATTGCTAAGTCAATTGCGCATGACTGGGACTTATCATTTGAGATGATCGCGCATTTATTGCTCTATTCCTGCGGTTCCTTTCTTCCTTATAGGTATTTTAATAAAAGACTATATCTCTTCTGTGATTCTCGGAAATTTCGTAATGATTGTAATGCTTTTGATTATGCCACATGTTTCACAATCCAGTATCAATTATCACAAAACGTCATTTCAAAAATAGACGGAAGTAAAAAGAAAGGAAAGTGTTTGATATTGACATTGGAGGCCAAATGTGCAGCAGGCACGCCGACTTGATATTACGTCAGGAATTTCATTGAAAGAATAGGAAAGTTGAAATACTAAGCAGACTTCTCGGTAGTTAGTGTCCTTGAAGTAACGATGCCGGCCACCCATGTTCACGACCTTAATCACTCATCATCCGACTTTTGGAAGTGTTGATTGCCTCAATGTTGTTTAGTCAACCTTCCCGACCCTTAGTTTTGCCTGGATTGTCCCTTTTGGATTTTCAATTCACTAGGTCGCTCTAACTTTTGCCTAGGTCGCCCTTTTGGGTTTTCAACCTAGCGAGCTTATTTTTGCTTGGCTTATCTTTCTCATTTTTCTATACTCCCTTTTTTAGGCAGCGTTCACCGGGATTGGGATGTCTTCCCCATCCATTTTTTGAGAATTTAGGTTCTTCCAGAGAATGATTAGGTCCTTTATATTTCGAGGTCCATCTCCTGCGGGAATCCTTTTGGGTATGACTTTCTTGGGCACCAAGTCTCCTTAAAATTGTTGAGGACGAATCTGCTTTTGTTAAGCTTTCTTTGTTATTTTATGGTATGACATAAGACAACCATTCTTTTGTTTGGTGAGGTTTAATGGAAGTACTACTCCCATCGTACGGGGTTGCCCCTGTTGAAGTATGAACTAGGTCTGATCTCCACGTGAGGTGAAATGTCACTATCATCCCTGATATTCTTCATTTGTTGTTGCAACTGCCCCATTTGTTTTTTGGGCGGTATGGGAAGGGATCATGATGCTCGACTTGGAGTCCTTACATAGTCCTTTCACCATTGTCTGTGATGATTTTTTTAGGAAAGCCGTAACGGCAGACCAAATTTCTCGACAATCACGGATTTGTTACACCAGTGGGCGTCTTATGTCAGACAAGGTGATGTAAGTGAACTTTCTTGATTTGCTATCCTTTGGGTGTGATGTTAATTTTAACACCTTTTTGTCTTCTTCTGTGCCCAAGTTGATCATTTCGTTTGATTCCACGCGAGGATGGGTTACTTTATCCTTTTGTTCCGTTATTATCATTACCTCTGGAAGAGTTTCCCAGTTATCTTCAACATATTCCTTGGTTTGATTAATGGGGCGATCAAAGTTATGACATGAATTACCGACGTTGTTATTTTCAAGGACAAGTTATTTAAGTCTGCATTAGTAGAATTTGAAGAAGGATAAAAGAAAAAGTAAAGCGAGCAAATGAGTAAAAAGGAATTTATCGGAGAATTCAAAATGCTATTTTATTAATATTGATACCGGAAAGAAACATGCATGCCCTTATTGAAATGTCCTAAGGCTTTGGGCAGAGCCATAGGATTTGCATTACGAAACATTACTTTGAACCGAAAATCACGAGAAAAGCAACAATCTCCCAATTCATAAATGCTTCAGTTGCAGGACAAAGGCGCACAAGGTTGATGATGTTGTTTTTAGCCCTTTGATCACCTTCAAAAGCATGGACGGATGACTTCTCATGCCCTTGGCAAAGAGTTAGCGCCTCCGTTCGGAGCATCCTCATTGAAGCTCAACCATTTGGATTCGATCAGATCCTGAATCACATGTTTTAGTGCCTTGCAGTTTTCTACTGAATGCCCAATTGCGCCTGCGTGAAATTCGTAAGTGGCGTTCGGGTCATAGCCTCTCGGGAAAGGAGGTTCAATGGGCCTCATCGGGTGGGGGTAGATTAGGTTGTAACTAGTGAGGTGGTCGAACAGTTCTGAGTAGGATGCGGGAATTGGATCAAACTGTACATGTCTCCTTTCTGGGTAGTTTGGTGGTTTATGGCTTTTAGTGGTTTGGGTAGAGAAGTGCAGGGCTTGAGGATGGTTTTTGGAAGTGTAAGAGGCTTTCACTGATCCTGTTATGGAATTGGTTTCCCCTCTAACAAATTCTGCGAAGGGCTTCTTTGGGTTATTGGTTTCGGCTGAACCGTACGATATTTTCCCGTTTCTCATTCCGTTTTCCAACCTTTCCCCTATGGTGATCATGTCTGAGAAGTTAGAGGATACACTCCCAATTAATCTGTCATAGAGGGGTGATTGCAACGTATCTATGAACATGGATACCATCTCTTTCTCTAGTAGAGGCGGGGCTACTTGCGCTGCCGACCCTCTCCAACGCTGGGCATACTCCTTGAATGATTCTTTGTTTCTTTTCACCATATTTTGCAACTGTGCTCTATCGGGAGCCATATCGATGTTGTATTTGTACTGCTTTAAGAAATCATCAGCCAGATCTTTCCAACATTGAATGTGGGTGCGTTCCAACTGCATGTACCAGCTTGAGGCTGCCCCAGTCAAGCTGTCCTGAAAGTAATGGACGAGCAGTTTGTCGTCGTATGCAAATGCGGCCATTCTTCTACAATACATAGTTAGATGGCTAGCGGGACAAGTTACCCCTCTGTATTTGTCAAAGTCAGGCACTTTGAACTTGGGTGGGATAATCACATTAGGGACGAGACACAGATCATATGCATCCCTTGCGCCGACATTGGATCCTTCAATTGCTCTCAGACGCTCTTCTAGCATCTGATATTTGTCCTTGGGCTGAGAGTCCTCCATTGAGTAGTTATGAGTGGGTCCTCTCATGTTGTAGTGGGGAGGAACCATTGGTATTGCAGGGGAGTTCACATTGGGCGTAGGAGCATGATGAATTACCACTGGTGACAGAGTATAACCCTGTGGAATGACCTGCGGTGCAGTCGCAGGACTTGAGAAGTGAGCTCGTGGTATTTCTGCATTTGTATTTTGAGCTGAAGGTCCAGCGATTCCCGAAGGCCCTTCCTCTGGATTGGCTTCCATGGTAGGAGGAGCGTAACCAGCTGGGAGACCGTAAGGGAGCCATTGGTAGCTCTGGACGTTCACTTCAGCGGTGTATGGAGTCTCGGAGCTGGGAGGAGGAGGGAGACTTGTAGCATTGTTCTCGGTATTCCCTGCCGAAACACCTTCATCTACATTTTTTCTCTCGAGGAGTTTCACGACTTCATACATTTGATCTTTCAGCGCCATCATCTCGGTCATTTGATCTTTCAATACCATCATCTCACTCATTTGAGTCGTCAGCTTTGCAATGTCTTCTCTCAGAATCTGATTATCCTCTTCGGCCATTTTTCTTGTTTGAGAACGAGTCCGATAGCAATGTTGATGAACCAGCTTGCCCTTTTACTCTCTGTTTATTTTTTAAATTTTTCTTTTTTCGTAAGTACATGAATGAACTGATGAATGTGCATGAAATGCAAATGTATGCTTTCGTGTCGCGCCGGGGAAATTGCAAGTTTCTGTTTGACGCAGAACTGAAAGAAACTTATTTTATTAATGCAAATGTTTGATCCATCTTGTCAGAAAGAAAGTCTTACAATTCCCTGGCGGTTATAGAAATGCATGAAGAATGAAATGTTAATGTGCAATTAAATTTTTTTATGCCATGCAAAAGGGACAGGTAAAAGTGCATGAGGTATGCTAAAAATAATTTGCAAAAATAACACATGATTTGAGATTTTTTTTTTAGAAGACCGAAAAATGTATCAGTGTTTGTTTGAGTGCAGGGGTATGAGGCTCCTTTGTGTCCTACGAGGATTCCCTAGAGAATAGGTCTAGGGCTCGTCTATTGAGTGAATCTTTCAAAGGGTGGCTCTAAAGAGTCCTATATAAGGTTCCTAGAGCCAACGACCCCAATTAAGAACACTGATCGACAACAATAGGCAAGCTATTAGGAGTGCCAGCATTCTCAAGAGGGACCAAACTCTAGGTGAGACTTTCGTGACCACCCAACAGGACGCACATCCAGTAGGCCATCACTACGCAGTCTCGTACTAACTTAGGTTATTCTCCAGTCCGGGTACAGGACTATTCTCACGTGTGTACAAAAGCGTGATAGTGGAGTGTGTGAAGGAGCAAAATATCAATAATACCCCCCAAGCTGCAAAACAAACAAACACATATACAAAAAGTGGTCTTCTATCCTAGGGTTTTCATATCACAAAAGAATAATATGCAATGAAAATGAAAGACAGAAATGGAAGGGTAAAAATAACATTAAATTAACAACCAATCCTACAACTAATTAGACTAGGTTTGACTCTCTAAATTGTCCCCAGTGAAGTCGCCAGCTGTAGCGACCGAAAAATCAGGGTGAGGATTTCTCGAAGGTTCAAAAATGAAGCCGCCACCAAAGTTTAGTTTAAGGGCAAACATTGGAAAATCCCTTTTAGAATGGATAAGGGTCCTTGAGACCAGATAAGGGTTCGGGAGTCGGTTATGCGTGGGGAAGGTATTAGCACCCCACGACATCCTTCCTAATGAAGGTTACCTGCTAACTAGTTGTAGGAAAGAATATTAATTTTGAAAATGTTTATTTTTACCCTTTTATTGTGAATTAAAAAGAAAGAAGAAAATTGATATTTTATTTAAGAAAATGGTTATTTAGGAGAAGACTAAAAAAAAAAATTATTAGTGCAATTGACAGAGGTCGGCCGCCCTCTGCTCCTACGTATCTCTTGGTAGAGAATCAAATCACACGTAGTTCTTGGGTAGAAAAAGGTTTGTTGGTTGGTTTTATTGGAATAGGGATTTTAGGACTCTTGAGCCGTACGGCTCATTCATCCTAGAACGCTGACTAACCCGACTGTACAGTCGACTTAATCCCCTATTTTGAAAATTTGATTTGTCGAAAGAAATGTGTTTGTGTTTATTTTGATTTAGAAATTGTTTGTTTTAAATAGGGATTTTAGGTCATGATCCGTAACGGTTCATTAGTGACCTAAAAAGCAGACTGATCCGACTATACAGTCGACTTAGTCCCCTATTTATATTTTTCAAAAATGAAATATTTAACTATTTATTTTTATATGTTTTTGTGAAAGAAATTAACAAAAAACGAAAAGAGTGGGTGCAATAGGAAAATGGGGTGCTGTTTGCAGAAAGGGAGTTGTATTGTTAAAACTGGGTGTAAACAGCAGCAGCCCAGCTTGTGGACTGGCCCACGGATTCATGGGGTTTTCAGTGGGGGGTGCGTGCTATCGAAAACAGGGGTGTAAGAAGGAACCGAAGCTAAAAAATTTAAAATTAAAATTAAATATAAACCCAGACTATATAAAGTAACATTGGCTTATGAAAACCCTAATTTTCCTAATTCTTCTCCAGCGCCGCACGAGCCCAGTTTTGGTGAGAGAGAAAGCGATTTGCAGAGAGAGAGCGAGATGATTTCGGAGAGGGGGAGAGAGATGGGGGAAAACGCGAAGAGGGAGAGGGTGAGAGTGAGGAGCGAAGGTGAGGGGTGGTTGACAACGGTGGTGCGACGCGACAGTGGGTTTACGGTGATGGACGGTGTTGATAGGCCGTCAGGGTGGTGGTTACGACGCCTAACGCGTAATACGAAGGCGTGATTAGGAGGTTTGGTGGCGGTATTTTGGAGCTAAAGGCCACCGTCTACGGTAGCCGGAACTAATGGTAAGGCTTCGGTTCTGATCTTCTTGTGTGTTTCTCTTTCTCTCCTTCACTTCTTTTCATGCTCCTCTCTTTCTTATTTTTTATGTTTGTTTTTTTTTTCTTTTGGGTGGTTCGTGCGGGGGTTGCGGAGAGTCTCACGGCGGCGGCGTCGCGCTTATGAGGAGAAGCACGCGAACGACGGAGGAACCGTGACGGACTGCTCTTGTGCAATAGCAACGACAACGCAAAGGGGCTTGTAGACGGAGCTCGTGACGGCGCGTTTTGGGCGAGGCGACCACCGTCACGGTGGTCGAAGCTGGTACGGTGCTGACCCCTTGTATTTCGTTTTCTGTCTATTTCTTTTTTGGATCTCGCCTTCTTTCTCTTCTCTTACTTTCTGAATTCTTATTTAGCTACTATTTTGTTGTTTTTTATTATTATTTGCATGTTTTCTATAAAATAACCTGATTTTCCTAACTAATCACTATTTTAAATTAATCGCTAATTCTGTTTTCTATAAAACTGATCCTGGAACCTACTTTTCTAGCAACTAAACTTGTTTCATGTTAATCCCTAGTGTCATCTTTGTTCTCTGGCAAATACTGACTTCGTTTTTCTTCTCAGTTGATACAATGTTTTCATGGGCATGCTCACAGAAATGTTAATACTTTAGGAATTAAACTTTGGTAAACAAAATAGCAGGCTAGTCTTCTTAGATGATTTAGCAACCTAACAACAACTAAAACACAATCTCATGTTATACAAAATTGAGGAAATTGATAACTGCTACCAACCTGATTTTCCGAATAACAGTATCTTGATTTTTAGAACAAAAACGACATATCCTTTTGATCTGTTGCTGCTGCTTTTTATTTGATGGTTGCTGCTGCTTTTTGTTTGATGGTTGCTGCCTCTCACTTTATTTCAGAAACAGAGTTTTTTTGTTGATTAGGGTTTCGATGTGAAACCCAAATCGTTTAGGTATTTCTCCTTTGCGTGAATTTTCTGTCTCTCGTCTCTGATTTTTGGGTGTGTGTAGGCTTGTTTATATAGGCAGAAATTAGTTTTAGGCCATAAAAAAACGATTCTGACCTGATTTTGTTTCTATTTCAGGTTTTGGGCTTGGGTTGGAGAAAATGGAAAACTTGCTCACCAAGTTGCTAAATTAGGGTTGGGGAGGTGGAGCCTTGGTGAAGAAGGTTTGGCAGTGGAGGCGCAGCTGCTGTTTTTGGGCTGATGGGCTCTTATTTTATTTTTTTTTTATTTTTGTGATTTTCGTTTTTCTGATTTTTTGTATTTTTGGTTATTATTTTGAATTTTTTTTGGACTTTTTGTACAATTTGGCATTTTTAAGATTTTTTGGATTATTGTAAATTAATTTTTATTAATTCTGATTTTTATTATATTTTGGCAAAACACTAAGCGTAAGCCCAATTAGGCAAGCTAACAAAAACGGGGCCAAAAGGTTGGACATAGGCCCAATTGGATAATTTGGTCCGACTTTAAACAAAATAGCGCTTGAAATGCTATGGGTTTGTGACACGGGGCTAAAGCGATTAGGATAAAAAGACCGGGCAAAATTAGGGTATGACAGTATCAATAAAATATTATTTCAGATTCTCTAATAAATTTCAGTTTTCTTTTGCATTTGCTTTTTATTTTCTTTTACTCGTTTTTCATTCCGTCAATTTATACTAATGCAGATTTGAAAAAAAACATCTTTGAAAATAACAACGCAAATAATCCATACTGTAACTTTGATCACCCCATTAATCAAACTGAGGAAGATGTTGAAGATAACTGGGAAACTCCTCCGAAGTTAATGAGGATGATGGAACAAGAGGAAAAAGTGATTCAACCCCACGAGGAATCTACTGAGACAATAAACTTGGGCACAAAGGAAGATAAGAAAGAGGTTAAAATTGGCATCACAATGAAAGACAGTGAGCGAGTGTTGCGCCCGAAAAAGTCCCCGAGGGAGAACCTTCCTCGTTCACAACTTTTCCTAAGACAATGAAGCCGCCACCAATATTTATTAAGGAAAATATTAGGAAAACCTTTTTTGGAAAGCGATTGGTCTTGCGAAACTAGAGAATAGGGTTCGGGGGTCGGTTACGCGCAAGGAAGGTGTTAGCACCCCACACGTCCTCTCTACTGAGAGGGAACCTTTAATTAAATGTGTGGTTTTAGTGTGTTGACTTGAAAATACTTAATTTTGCCTCTCTACTTCTTATTGAAAAATTCTTAATGAAGATCTTTATTTATTATGAAAAAGGGGGGGGGGGGGGAAATGGTTTTTTAGAAAAAACGCTTGACGGGACATGGCCCGCTCCTACGTATCTCCCGGTGCGATGGAGAACTCAAAGCTACGTTGTTCTTCTTTGTCCTGAAAAGGTTTTTGTCTTTTATCTTTTTAGTGAGTTTTCGAAATGGGGCGAGCATTTAGTGAATGATTAAACTAACCAAGGTTATGGGTAATCAATGCTAAGTACTCTTGAAAATGAGAGTCACTACCACCAATCAGACGAACAAAGGTCCTGATTGACTATTAGTAGCAACCCGTTTTTTTATTTGCATTTTTGAAAGTGGTTTTCGAACAAAGGTTATGAGTGATCATCGCTTGTTGTTCTTTGGGGAAAGAGACATCGCCACCAATGGCTAGACGAACAAAGGTTCTGATTAACCACTAGCGACGATGGGTTGAAAATGATCTTAGAAAGGAAAATGTTTTTGTTCTGAAAATGATCTCGGTTTGCGAAAGTGACTCTTTTTTGTTACGAAAATAATTCTTTTCTTTTTGTTATGCAAATGCTAAAATTTTTTATGGTTGCGCTTGACGAGAATGTGACTCGCTTCTACGTATCCCAAATGGGAATCAAAGCGACGTAGTTCTAACGAGCCTTGAAAAGGGAAGTTTTTTTGCTTTGGCTTTGAAAAGCGAAGGGCGTTCATAATGATCAAACTAACAAAGGTTATGGGTGATCATTACTAAAACCCACTTAAGTGCATGTAAAAAATCTCCTTTTGAAAAAATGAAAGCCTTCATGATGACCAAACTAACAAAGGCTATGGGTGGCCATCACTAGCACTCCATTGTTAATAATCATGCAAGCAGAGGCTCCGCAAGACCACTAACAAAGTTTTTGATTTAATGAGTTTTCGCGATTGGGTTGATTCTTATTTAGGGAAAAGAAAATCTGTTATTTGGGAAAAAAAAGATTTTGTGAAAAAATAAATTTATTTAGGGGAAAGAAACAAAATTTAAAAAGAGAAACAGGGGTGCAGCAGTAAAATGGGGTGTAAGTTACAGGGGGGCTATATTATTAAAACTGGGGCGCAGATAGTGAAAGAGGCTGCATTTTTAAAATGGGGGGTGCGAACAGCGAGCCCAGCTTGTTTTTGTGAGCTGGGCTGTGCTTCTTTTTTTTTAAAAAGGAATGGGCTGAAGCAGGAAACGTGGGCCTCAAAGGGGGGAGCGCGCGAAGTAAAACGAGGGGGTGTGACTAGAAATCTGAAAAAAATTAGAAGTGAAAAGACGAAAATACCCCTGCAGCTTACACTATAAAAGGAAGACCTAAAAAGAAACCCTAATTTTATCTTTCCTCTTCTCAGCGCCGCACCTCTCCAAAAATGACCAAATCTGGAAAAAAAATTCCTCTCTCCTCCTCCACGGCCGATCGCGCCCTCTCTCCCCCTCCACGGCCGATCGCGCCCTCTCTCCCCCTCCTCTCCGCTCTGTTTTTCCTCCCTTTCTTCTTGCTCCGCCCCATCCTTTGCTTCCTCACCGCCATTTTTTCTTTTCACCGAACCACCACCCTTCTCTTCTCTTCTCCGCCGCCTCTCTCTCCTCACGAACCGATCTTTCCCCTCCTTTCCAGTAAACGTGGCTTCGTCTTGACACTGTGACCGGTTTTGGGTGGTGGCGTTTTGCGATGTGGTGATAGCTTGGTGTTTGGGGGTGGTGGCCGATCGTACGTGGGTGGTGGCTGATCGTACGGTGGTGTTGTGGTCGTGGCCGTGTTAGCTACGGTTTGGGGGTTTGGTTGGTTGGGTGGATCTGTTTTGAGGGGGGGACGGTGGTTCCGGTGGCGGCCTACGGCGTGGGGGTTGCGAAAGGGAGGAGAGGGCCGTGGCGTTTTGGGTTACGGTGGTGAGGAGAGAGAGGAGGGTGGTGCGAAGAGGGAGTGGTTTGGTGGACGGTGGTGTAGGTGGACGGTGGTGTGGGTCGGCTGAGGCGGTGGTTGAACGGTGGTTGCGGTGGTGAGTCTCGTCTTTTCTCCTTTTCCTCCTTTTTGGGTTCTCTGTCTTTCCTTTTTCATTGTTGGCTGGATATTGTGTGTGTTGGTTGTTGGTTTGAGATGGAGATGAGGATGGGTTTGTGGTGTGGAGGAGAAAATGGTTATTGGGACTACGGAACAGTAAACCCCCCCTCCCTGTACATTGTTATTTTTTCTCTCTCTTGATTTTTCTACTGTCTTCTTCCCCCCTTTACTGTTTCCTGTTTCCAGTCCCCCCCCCTTTTTCTTTGTCTTTCTATTCACAATTTTTCTAATCGATCTTCTCTCCCTTGTTTTCCCCTCTGCTCTTCTTTTTTTTTTATAGAGAAAGTGGGTAATATGTTTTATACTGATTATGGCATGTGAGTAGAAAAACTTATGTGTATTTTTGTGTGTATTAGTGTGCTGAGAGAGAGCCCGAGAGGGAAGCCACAGAACTGATGTGTCCAAAGTTGTGCAAGGAAGCAAAGGAACTGCCGTGTTCTTCATTTCCCTGAGTGCATAGAAGTGTGTTGTGTGCAGGAGGTTGCTTGTGTGAAGAGGATGGCGTGGAGCAGGTTGCATTGCTTCCAGCAGTGCCTTTGCGTGTGGGGGCTGAAGATGTAGTGTGAAAAAGTTTATTTGCCAAAAACAAGAATAGAGATAGTGTATTACCGTAAACGTGTATACAGCTCTAAACTTGGAAAATGCAAACAACACATCCATTCCAATGATATTTATTTACTTTATAGTTAATTCTAATTCTAATCTAATTTATATTTTTGTAATTTTGTAATATTTGTATTTTTAAAGCAAAAATAATAGTTAAAACTAAATACTAAAAAGATTTTTTTTTATTTCTTTTTGTTGCAATAAAAAAAACAAGCAAGTTCTACTAATAATAAGAAATGACGCAAAATCGCTAACGAGCACTAAATGACACGCGTTAACGATTGAAGCCTCAAAATGCCCAACAAACAATATTTTGATTTTTTTTCTTCTAATAAACTTTAAATTAACCGGACAAAATTAGGGTATGACAGCGAGAGAAACTGGTTACGCTTTTGTTTGACTATGTTGACATCTTCGCATGGACATACCAAGACATGCCTGGACTGGACCCCAACATAGTCGAGCATAAGTTACCATTAAAGCCCGAATGCCAGCCGGTAAAACAGAAGCTAAGAAGGATGAAGGCAGATATGTCACTGAAAATCAGAGATGAGGTCAAGAAGCAAGTTGATGCTGGATTCTTAGTAGTAGCAAAATATCCTCAATGGGTAGCCAATATTGTCCCGGTTCCAAAAAAAGATGGGAAAATTTGGATGTGTGTTGACTATCGGGATTTGAATAGAGCCAGCCCTAAAGATGACTTTCCCTTGCCTCACATTGATGTTCTGGTAGATAGCACAGCGCAACACTCTCTTTTCTCCTTCATGGACGGATATTCCGGATATAATCAAATCAAGATGGCCCCTGAAGACATGGAGGAAACCACCTTCATCACTCTTTGGGGCACCTTCTGCTACAAAGTAATGTCATTCGGCCTAAAGAATGCTGGTGCAACGTATCAAAGGGCGATGGTAACTTTATTCCATGATATGATGCATAAGGAAATAGAAGTCTACGTGGATGACATGATCGCAAAATCCAAGACCGAAGAAGAACATGTTGTCAATCTGCGAAAACTCTTTGAAAGTCTAAGGAAGTTCAAACTCAGATTAAACCCTGCCAAATGTACTTTCGGCGTAAGATTAGGAAAGTTGTTAGGGTTCAAAGTCAGTCAGAGGGGAATAGAAGTGGATCCAGCCATAGTACGAGCAATATTAGAAATGCCAGCGCCTAAAACCGATAGAGAAGTTCGTGGGTTTCTGGGAAGGTTGAACTACATCTCCAGATTCATATCCCAATTAACATCGATCTGCGAGCCTATCTTCAAATTGCTGTGCAAGAACCAAGAAACAAAGTGGAATGATAATTGCCAAGAATCCTTTGAAAAGATCAAGAGGTACCTCCAAAATCCACCGATTCTGATGCCACCTATGCAGGGCAGACTTCTCATTCTGTACTTATCAGTGCTAGACAAATCAATGGGTTGTGTACTGGGGCAACATGATGAGTCCGGAAGGAAAGAACATGCCATCTACTACCTAAGCAAGAAGTTCACCGACTGCGAGACAAGATACTCATTGTTGGAAAGAATGTGTTGCGCTTTGGCCTGGACTGCACATCGTCTGAGGCAGTATATGCTGAGCCACACGACTTGGTTGGTATCTAAAATGGATCCAATCAAGTACATTTTTGAAAAACCCGCACTCACAGGAAGAATCGCCCGCTGGCAAATGCTACTATCCGAATACGACCTCGTGTATGTCACTCAGAAAGCAATCAAAGGTAGTGCCTTTGCTGAATACTTGGCACGCCAGCCCATTGAGGAATACCAATCAATGCAGTGTGATTTCCCAAATGAAGATATAATGGCTCTATTCGGAGAAGGGAAATCTCCAGACAACGAAAGGCAGAGAATGTCATTCGATGGCGCTTCCAATTTGTATGGACATGGGGTCGGAGTTGTATTGATTTCTCCTGATAACCGCTTCATACCATCTATTGCACCAATAACATCGTGATCAGTGGTCGTACGCGGGTCAAAATAATTATAATATATGAAATATAGTAACAAGGTAAGCAACCTGGTCGTCTCACAAGGATCTCTAATTTAAAGACTACCGAAATCAAGAACGAACAAATAGCAATAAATAGGGGGGTTGGAAAACAATTTTAGTTTATATGAAGAAAATCAGTTTAGAGAGACAATCAATTCACCGGTTTCGGGGTGCACTTCTCGGATTTATCACATGTTCTAAAAAATAACGTCTCTAAGGATTTCCAATTCCAGATTGATATAAACTAACTTGAACAAGCGTTAATTAGTTTATAAGAGTTCACACAGTTACGGGCAAGCGCCGAAATAGTGGGTTCAATTGGTCACAAAAGCGAACAAGCGCCGTTTAAAGCATAACCAATATCATAAGAGAATTCATGTCAATCCTCTATCAATTTTTATTCGAATTAAATAAATTAAGCATCCAAGTAATTCAAAATAATCAAAGGATACAAAATGAGATTGTATACAAGCAAGCGCGTACACAAACGAACCGCATTATGCAAAAACAGAATTCAAATGATTCAAGCGAAATAAGAAGAACTGGAATTGCAAGCATTAAGAGCGAAAACAAAATTGATAGAGATGAATTAGAAACTAAGACGAAATATCATAAACAATAAAACGCTGAACCTCAAAATCCTTATAGCGACACCCGTTCACCAATGAATTGACTTCGGGTTTTAGATCCCTAGAGGTTAGAGCTCAAAGATGTAAAATTGAAAAGTAGGAATGCGTAAGAGAGTCAAGACGACTCTGAAAAGTGTATTTAAAAGACTAAAAACGAAAAGTTAAATCCCTAAACGGGTTCTATGATAAAAGCCCGTTAACAAACTAATATTCAGCCCAAAACCCGTTTTACACAGTACTGCTTCGGTAATTCGCAGTTTCGACCTTAAAGACTTCCGAATTGTATTTCGAGCTCAACATAAGAATTGTAGCTATGTTCCTTATCTTTCCAACGCATGCCTGCACGCCTCAATCGGATAACCACAGCCAAAGTTATGACCTGCAGAGTTGATAGGGGTCAATATGCAATAGAAACAAGAATTAATCAAGAAATTACTATATTGCTCAATTAAGACCAAAGTCTAGAAACGTGCTAAGACTTAAATATTAGGCATAAAGCACAATTAAAATCACCAAGTGAAAAGCTATAAATAGTGCATTAAAATGCACTGATCAAATTCCGCCACACTTAAGTTTTTGCACTCCGGGCAAAACACACAAAACAAGACAAAAAATAACTCATGAATTTCCAATGAATCCAAAGAATGCAATGTGTAAGAGAGATGCTTTTGCTAGGCTGCAAGGAGAATGACAATCAGAGATAACACTTAATTACCATCAATGAAAACAAGAGAATAGAGCACCAAAAAGTGAATCATAAGTGATGAGTCCTCACAGGATATGTATTAGTAATGCTCTCAATCACTCAAGTGTCTAGGCTTGTGTTTACTCTCATATATATAATAAGCACATCAATGAAAGTTAACACTACCATGTTCTTGACAAGCTTCTAACATCCACATTTAATAACACATGCACATAAGATCAAAAGGTCTTTACAAGGGTTGTAATGGGGCCAAGGTCAATGTGGGGTAATCCCAAGGGGGAACTAGGCTAAAAAGAATAAAAGAGGATAAAGAAACAATGAAAATCAATTGTACAATGAGCATGAGAGGGTCCAACTTCAACAAGGTGTGATGAATTTCTCTATTTTGATATACTCCTCCACATAACTCTCTCCACACAACTTTCACTCTTCTTGAAACAAAAATAAAAAGATGTATACATATTCCATTTTTTCTTTTCTTTTGACTTTTTTTTCTTTTTTTTTTCATTTCTTTATTTATTTCTTTTTCTTTCCTTTTTGGGGAATACTTTTCTATACAAATGTATTTGCCAAACTTTTCATTGAGACCCCAAGAACTAACCCAAGTGAGAACCACAATTTGGACACCCCCACACTTATGGATATTACAATTTTCAAATCAAAGCTCCTTCACCCTCTAAGATTGGGTAATAACATTGTTTTTCACTTTTGGGCTTGTAATGAGCTATAAAACAAGGAATGAGATAAAAAGGCTCAAGGGGCTTACACAAAGGGATAAATTCAGGGTAGGCTTATTTGGCTAGTAGCTAAAAAAACAGATTTGCCTAGATCATTTCAAACATGCATGTTAACAAGTGTTTCAACAAGAATCAAGTCAAGTTCTAGAGTAACTAACAAACATGAGTGAGTCACACACAAGAAAGGAGAGAATGACAAAATGTAGTTAATCCATTAAAAGGCTTAATTCTCACCAAGGACACTGGCTATCACAGATGATGTAGAAGCTAGTGCTCATATCCAACTTACTAAACCCAGACCAAGAAGAAATCAATCAAATCATGTCACAACACCTATGGTCAAAGAATAGTAAAATCACCCAAAACTTATGCAAACTAAGAATTCATGGAAAAACGTGCAAAAATAACAATTTTTTTCTTTTTTTATAGTTAAAAATTAAAAACATAAAAACAAAAAAGACACACCCCCACACTTAAATAACAAATTGTCTTCAATGTAAGCAACAAGTATAACTTAAGAGTAAGGAAAGAAAACTCCCTCTTGAAGGTAGAGACCTTGAAGCTTGTGACTGGATGGTATTTGCCAAAGAAGTCTATTTTAAGGTTATTGCACACATGTTTGGTCACCTTCTTCTTCCACACATCCAGAACCAAGGAATTAATTTGTTGTTGTTCTTGCCAGACTTTCTTACTATGAGTGTCCGCCAAGGTCCATCTGATACCTTTCCCATGTTCCCTTAGAATTGGTGGTAGCTTTTCCTGTTCAGAGTCATGGTTAGCTGAAATAATCACAGACAAATTTTTACTTCCCTTTAAATATGCGCATTTAGAGCTTTCAAGGAGTTGTTTAAGCTCTATGTGGCTGCTCAATGGAAGCAACAACAACATCCACAACATCAGCTATGGAAAGTGTATCAACCTGCAAAGTAATTTCAATCTCAGCACAAACAGAATGATTATCAGAACATAAATTATCAACCAAACCATCAAGCAATTCCCTTTTACAAAGGGAATTCTCTTCCATGGGGTCTTTTTTGGTCATCACTTCTCTTTGAGGTAAAGGGAGTGGTGGTGTGTACTGCTCATCACCAACGTGTTCAGCAACCATGTAATTTTCAATAGCAATAGATTTAGGTACCTCTGGAGTTTCAACAAGAGTAACTGCACTAACAATGGGAGGATTTGGGACTTTAGGATTCACTACTTCCTCGGCAGGTAGTTGGTTTGATCGTTGGACCTGTATCTGATTAACTATAGTGGTTAGCTGTCCAACTATTATCTCCAATTTCTTAAGTGTGGAATCCGTTGTTTGTTGGAATTGGAGATTTTGAATAGCCATCTGTTTAATGAGGTCCTCCAGTGAAGGTTCATAAACAACAGCCATGTTTTAGTCAACAATATCAGAATTAGAGTTAGAATCAAAGAAGTTATGCTAAAATTAAGGCAGAAAATAAAAAACAAATCAAACTCTAAAATCTACTAAAATCAAAATAAGATTTTACAATTTTTTTTGGATTTTTTTTGACAATGCGAAATATTAAAAAAATAAAACGAAAATGTAAAAGAGGTAATTTCGGATTTTTCGGCCTCATCTCCCAATTGGGAGTCCTACTCCTTGATATTTTTTTGATTTACTCACCAATTTTCAGAGCAATCTGACAAGTTCACCCAAAAAATCGATTTTTTTTCACCTAATTTGAACCTGAATTGAACGAAGCCGAAATCGACAAAACCTGCAAAGAAGCAAAACTAAAAAAAATGGTTAGTGGGGTTCTTGAAGTTGGAAATCCCTAATTAGAGATCCCCGGCAACGACGCCAATTTGATCAGCGGTCCTACGTGGGTCAAAATAATTATAAGATATGAAATATAGTAACAACGTAAGCAACCTGGTTGTCTCACAAGGATCTCTAATTTAAAGACTACTGATATCAAGAACGAACAGATAGCAATAAATAGGGGGGTTGGAAAACAATTTTAGTTTATATAAAGAAAATCAGTTTAGAGAGACAATCAATTCACCGGTTTCGGGGTGCACTTCTCGGATTTATCACAAGTTCTAAAAAATAACGTCTCTAAGGATTTCCAATTCCAGATTGATATAAACTAACTTGAACAAGCGTTAATTAGTTTATACGAATTCACACAGTTACGGGCAAGCGCCGAAATAGTGGGTTCAATTGGTCACGAAAGCGGACAAGCGCCGTTTAAAGCATCACCAATATCATAACAGAATTCATGTCAATCCTCTATTAATTTCTATTCAGATTAAATAAATTAAGCATCCAAGTAATTCAAAATAATCAAAGGATACGAAACGAGATTGTATACAAGCAAGCACGTACACAAACGAACTGCATTATGCAAAAACAGAATTCAAATGATTCAAGCGAAATAAGAAGAACTGAAATTGCAAACATTAAGAGCGAAAACACAATTGATAGAGATGAATTAGAAACTAAGACAAAATATCATAAACAATAAAGAACTGAACCTCAAAATCCTTATAGCGACACCCGTTCACCAATGAATTGACTTCGGGTTTTAGATCCCTAGAGGTTAGAGCTCAAAGATGTAAAATTGAAAAGTAGGAATGCGTAAGAGAGTCAAGACAGCTCTGAAAAGTGTATTTAAAAGACTAAAAACGAAAAGCTAAATCCCTAAACGGGTTCTATGATAAAAGCCCGTTAACAAACTAATATTCAGCCCAAAACCCGTTTTACACGGTACTGCTTCGGTAATTCGCAGTTTCGACCTTCAAAACTTCCGAATTGGATTTCGAGCTCAACATAAGAATTGTATCTCTGTTCCTTATCTTTCCAACGCATGTTTGCTTGCCTAAATCGGATAACCACAGCCAAAGTTATGACCTGCAGTGTAGATAGGGGTCAATATGCAATAGAAACAAGAATTAATCAAGAAATTACTATATTGCTCAATTAAGACCCAAAGTCTAGAAACGTGCTAAGACTTAAATATTAGGCATAAAACACAATTAAAATCACCAAGTGAAAATCTATAAATAGTGCATTAAAATGCACTGATCACATCGCAGAATATGAAGCGTGTGTCCTAGGTATCCAAGCGGCCCTTGAATGGAAAGTCAAAAGACTCGATGTATATGGGGACTCAGCCTTAGTTATCCATCAGATAAAAGGTGACTGGGAAACCAGGGGATTCCAAATTGATTCCTTATCGCGATCACATCCAAAAGATGATTGAACGGTTCGAAGAAATCACTTTCCACCATCTCCCTCGTGAAGAAAGTCAGTTGGCTGACGCCTTAGCAACATTGTCATCAATGTTCAATATCAATGACAACAAGAGTCTGACGATCCTCTGAATTCAACATCGAGACCCACCGGCACATCATTGTGCGGCAATCGAAGAAGAACCTGATAGTAAACCTTGGTATTACGATATCAAGCACTATATCACAAGCAGAGAATACCCTCCTGGTGCCGCTGAGAATGATAAGAAGACGCTTAGAAGGTTGTCAATGGGTTTCTTCCTAAACGGGGAAGTGCTTTACAAGAGAAATCACGATATGGTCCTCCTCAAATGTGTAGCAAAAGAAGAAGCAGAAAGAATTATGAAAGATGTCCATGAAGGCTCGTTCGGAACTCATTCTAACAGGCACACCATGGCAAGAAAGATCTTAAGGGTCAGCTACTACTGGTTGTCAATGGAGACCGACTGCTTTAACTACGTGAGAAAATGCCACAAGTGTCAGGTATACACTGATAATATCCATGTGCCACCTGCTTCTTTGAAGGTCCTAACAACACCATGGTCATTCTCAATGTGGGGAATGGATGTCATCGGTTCCATCGAACCCAAGGCATCGAATGGGCATGGCTTCATTCTTGTCGCTATTGATTATTTCACCAAATGGGTCGAGGCCGCTTCTTATGCCAGTGTAACAAAACCTGTGGTTGTCAAGTTCATAAAAAGAGATTTGATCTGCCGTTACGGTCTTCCAAATAAGATCATCACGGATAATGGAACCAACCTGAACAACAAGATGAAGAAAGAGTTGTGTGATGACTTCAAAATTCAGCATCGTAACTCCTCCCCATACCATCCAAAGATGAATGGGGCAGTCGAAGCGGCAAATAAGAACATAAAGAAGATTGTGCAAAAGATGGTGGTGGCCTTCAGGGACTGGCATGAAATGCTGCCTTTCGCTTTGCATGGGTATCGGACCCCAGTTCGCACGTCAACAGGGGCAACACCATTCTCACTAGTATATGGAATGGAAGCAGTTCTTCCCATCGAAGTCGAGATACCCTCTCTGCGGATGATAATGGAAGCAAAATTAGAAGAGGCAGAATGGGCACAAGCTCGTTTGGATCAGTTGAACCTCATAGAGGGAAAGAGAGTGGTTGCTTTGTGTCATGGGCAGTTGTATCAGCAAAGAATGAAGAAAGCTTGTGATAAGAAAGTTCGCCCTCGGCAGTTTCAAGAAGGAGATCTCGTGCTCAAGAAGATTTTGCCTATTCAAAAGGATTCCCGTAGGAAATGGACCCCTAACTATGAAGGACCTTATGTGGTAAAGAAAGCATTCTCTGGAGGAGCCTTAATTCTCACAAAAATGGACGGTGAAGACCTCCCACTCCCAATGAACTCAAATGCAGTTAAGAAGTACTATGCCTAAAGAAATATATGGAAAAAAAGAGAAAAATGAGCCAAGCAAAAATGAGCTCGCTAGGTTGAAAACCAGAACGGGCGGCCTAGGCAAAAATCAGAGCGACCCGGTGGATTGAAAACTCTAAAGAGCAGTCCAGGCAAAAATTAGGGTCAAAAGTTGGACTTTGAACAGATACAAAGGCACTCAATACCTACGAAAGTTGGATGATGAATGCTCAAGGTCACGTGCATGGGTTATTGGCATTGTTACCTCAAAGATACAAACAATCAAAAGATCTGCTCTTTCTTTTTCTTTTTCTTCTTTCTTTTTGTAGTTTAAACTCCCAATATAATTTTCAACCAGTGTGACCTTCTGCGCACTCGGTTTCCATTTGGATATTAAACTCTTTCTTTATTCTCTCATTTCCCTATTTGCTTTAAAAATATGTTTTGTGGTAAATGATACTGAATTGCGAAACATGTGCATAATCAAAAGCGTTACAATCATTGCGAAATTTCTAAAAATCACAAAACGGAGATGATCTCTCATAAAATTGCAAAGAATACAAATGCATAATCACTTCAAGCAACAAATCACAATAACCCGCACCTCGGTACCACTACTTTGGGCAACCCCCATATCACCCGTCGAGAGTCCTGCGAGTTGATGAGATCAGCAAGAGAGTCAAGAAAGAGCAAAAGAGCAAAAGAGCAAAAAGAATAAAAAAAAAGAAAAGAACCAAAAACAAAAATAAAGAGAAAAATCATTCCACATTTCATTCATCATGCCACCAGATACCGATCATTGCGCAGGCTTACACTGCACGCACGCATACATCATTCATTGCATCCTTAAAAGCGCTCAAATATAGATAGTTTTTATCTGTCGAGGTAAATTTAAGTCATAATGTTAGCACTGAGCCTAGCACCAGTCCCCTGGACCCCCAGCGGTCCCTCAGAGCCCTAGCGCTCCTTCAGACCTCCATTGGCCCATCAATTCAGATTGCACGTCGTGTTATCGAGCAACCGGCGGATCATCCGACCCCAGGTCCTTCAGACTAGCTGTGTCAGCCTAAGACATAGTGGATGTCCTTTGAGGTGAGCAAATCAGGTCAACGACCTGATCTTGCCCCCATTGCTGCTCGAAAAAGGCCACCCCCCAAGCAGACCGTTTTAGTAGTACCGTTACTAGTTTACGCTCCATCAGACCATCTTGGTCCATCAAGGCCTAGGCAGCCCCTCAGACCGCGTCGATCCTTCAGTTTAACTCCAATCAATGCGCCAAGCATCGACTGCGAATTAGACCATCAGAGCCCCAGTGCTCCCTCAGATCCCCGGTGATCCCTATTTACTTTGGTTCTATGTAAACCCGGTTTTTCATGAATTTCTCAAAAAAAAAGGTTTTGAGAAAATTAGTTTCCTTTTCTCTTTATTTCTATTTTACTCGAGAAATTTGGAAGCCCTTCATATTTCCTAGTAAAATATAAATAAAGAGGGGGCAGCTGTCATACCCTAATTTTGTCCGAGTAATCAAAAATCCAAAAATAGTTTTATTCTCGTTGTGTCACGCGCGTGTCCTTAGCACTCTCGTGCAACGATTTGTTTTGATGCTCGTTTTATTTTATTTTGTAGTTATTGTTATTATTAGTCTATTGTTATTGGTGCAAAAATAAGTGAAGAAGCTGAATAACAAAAAACCCTCTTCATTACATAATCAAGTCTTTTTTTTACACACATATAAAAAAAAGCAAAAAGAGGTAAATGGTACAAAAATTTAAAATACAAAGATTCAAAAGAAGGAGAGGGGCGCAGCTGCTGGCTGCCCTAGCTAGGGTTTTTTTTCCTTAGTACTGTCCTTCCTCCATTGCCAGCTACTGTCATTTGCTCATTCAAATGGCTGTCCTTTATCCTTTTGATTCTTTCTCAATTGCTGTCCTTTTTGCGCCACCTGCTGCCCTTTTGATTCCTCAGCACCTCACCTCCATCACCCCAATCTGCCTATAAATACCAAACAGTGGCACACAATTAGGGCAGAGACACAGTGACTGGAAAACACACAAAATACTCACACACACTGAGATATACACATAGTAACAAAAACACACTGTTATCACAAAAGACCCAGACAGAAAAATACCAAAAAAAGCTAACTGCAATTCGATAGCATGGGTTTGGAGTAGCAGAGGCGATTCTGAGGAGGGGTTCTTGAATACTAGGAAGAAAACACTGTTCTAAGATTTCAAAAGATGAAGGTATATTTTGTTTTATAGCTCTATTACTTCCTGTACTATATTCAGCAAAAACCAATCAATCAGATACATGTAAAATGCCGTTTTTTCTAAAAACGAGGAATCTATTTAGTAAATTCAGATGCATTTCATTTTCATACGTAAAGAATGTGTTCGTTGCATTATTCTGAGAATCAGGATCGGTTCTTGGCCAGTTTTTATCTTCTTTTTCTCAAGTAAACATAGAACTAACTAGGAAAGAAAAGAGATCAGAACCAGCAAAAGAGTTTTCTTATAAAGGGGTTTCAGAACAAAATGTGAGGTTTAGTTAAGAGAGAAAAATAAAAATAGAGAGAGCCAAAGCAAACATATACTGAGAGAGGGAGAGTGAGACTCAGTGAGAGGAGAGAAGAGGAAAGAGGGGAGAAGTATTACCTCCGTCCACCGTTCACGGTGGCCGCCGCCATAGCCTCGCCGTGAACCACCATGCGCCACCAAGACACCACCATCAACAACCTCTCCTAACCACCGTAGCCTCACCCTCACTTCCCAAACCGAACCCCCCACCGCCGTAGCCTCGCCGTGAACCACCATGCGCCACCAAGACACCACCATCAACAACCTCTCCTAACCACTGTAGCCTCACCCTCACTTCGCAAACCGAACCCCCACCTCCATAGCCTCGCCAGAACCACCGTAAATCACACCAAACCTCCACCATTCAACCACCGTGGCCCAACCCAAACCACCACTGGAAAATAGAACCACCCTCAGACACCATCGTAAACCTCACAACCGTCGCAAACCTCCCTTTTTCTCTCTCATCACCGCAAGCCGCCGCCTCTTCATCTCACCACCACCAAAACCGCACATCGTAACCGCCACCACGCCATAGCCAGAACCACCACCGTACTCTCCCCTTTCGCAAACAACCACTAAAACGTCATCTCCACCGTCATCCCTCTCCTCGCAACACCAACCATCACCGCGTTTTAACCCCTTCCTTCTTGCCCTCTCTCTCTCGTTTTCTCTCTCCGAATCTCTATCACCTTCGTCCTTTTTAAAAAATCATGTTCTCTCTTGGAGAAGACGGGTACGGCACCGTGAAGTGTAAAGGGATTAGGTTTGTTAACGGCGGAGGCGAAGAGTGATTGAGATTAGGGTTAGTGAGATGAGAAGAGAGGACGATCAGATTTGCTCGCTATGGGGAGAGAAGAGAACGAAATTTGGGTTGGTGAGGAGAAGATGAGAGAATGGCGGTGAGGGAAACGAAGCTAGGGTGAGGGGATGATGAGAGAACGGCGGTGAGGAGAAGAAGGGGTAAATTAGGGTTGAAGGGAATAGTGGAAGCGGCGCTGAGAGAGGGAGAGTTAGAAATTAGGGTTTTGATTGTATCTGGTTGCTTTATATAGTCTAGGTTTAAATTTTGTTTTCTTTTTTTAATCAGATCACTTTTCGCACCCTTCTTTTTCATTAATTCATCCCTTCAAGCCCACTACTCCCAGGACCCAGATCCGCAAATAAAACGGGTTGGGCTACTAAACGCACCCCTCATTTTTAATAAAACACTCCCTTTTGTTAATTGCACCTACCTTTTTTTAATTATAACCCATTACGTTTTTATTTACACCGTAATGCTTTCAAACTAATATATTTTTTTCTTTCTTTCAAACCAACAAACTCACATAAAAATAGGTTGTTATTAATGGTCACTCTGAGTTTAACTTGTTTGATCGTTAATAACAATTCAGTTTTCAAATGGGCTATTAGTTGGTGACCACTCTGAGTTTACTTGTTTGGTCATTACGAACACCTATCCCGATTTCAAAAAATGCTTAGAAAACACCAACACACAAACATTTTCTACCCAAGAACTACGTAGCTTTGATTTCTCCATCGCACCTGGGGATACGTAGGAGTAGGGGCCCACTCCTGTCAAGCGCAAAAAAAAACTAAAATTTTTATTAGGTCTTCCTTTTCAATTTTGCAAATAATAAAAAGGGTAAATTAGAGTATTTTCTTTGAATTAACTTTTTTTCTACACATTAAATTAAATGGTAGCCTTTCTTTTGAAAGGATGTTGTGGGGTGTTAATACCTTCCCCACACATAATCGACCCCCGAACCCAAAAATAAAGGTTTTTTCAATGTTTTCCTATTAAATAAATATTGATGGCGGCTTCATTTTCAAAATGACGAAGAATCCCTCCTTCGGATTTTTCGGTCGCTACAGGAGTAGAGGAAATGTTTTAAATTGAAAATGTGTGGTTAGTGAAAATAATGTTTATAAGTGTATATTGGGTTTGGGAGATTAGTGAAAATAGAAAAAGAAATTTCCTAAAGGTGACTTTAGAAAACAATGGGTAGCAGAAAAGAAAAGTAGGGGTGCAATTAGTTTTAACGTGGTTACAAATCAATAGAAAATAAATTAAGGTTCGTGAGTGAAAGAAGGGCGCTATGAACAAAAAAGGGCAGTCAAGTCTGACCCATTCACTTGACCAAAAAAAAGTCTGACCCATTCATTGATTGTGGGGACTGAGGAGAATGAAACTCATGAGTGGTGGGGTGTTAGACAAGTAAAATGGGGTGTTTATAGCAATGCATATAATTATTGTAAAAAAAAAAGTAATGCATATAATTGTATATTAGCCAAAAAATAAGTAAAATAAAAGCTGATCATGTGTTTAAAACCCTTTTTTGTTGTCAACATGGGTTTTAAAACCCTAAAATCCAAAATCTATAAATAGGGAAATCGGTCCTAGAAAATAATCAAAAATAACAAAATAATTCTATGAGATACTTTTTTTAATATTCTATTAATTTTTCTAAATAATAACATAAAAATTAAATGCATATATTCAAGTCATCCAACTCAACATTCCTCTTTCACTCCTTGATGCACTCATTCGGTATCCCTTAGCTTGTCAACTGAGCTAACTACTTGAGATCTTTTAGTTTGTTTGCTTGTAGTTCATACCATCTTTTATCTTGGATGTATCTAGCCTGTTTGGTGGGCTTCATCATCTTCTTTTAAAGGTGCTAAGTGTTGTGAGACAATTTTTGAGATTTCAACGTCTAACAAAGTTATAATGCTGCAAATTTTCTTCGAACCTTGGACTTTTTGCACTCTTCTTTATCTCTGGCTTTCTCCTCTCCATCATCAAATTTCAGGAAACCTTTTTCCTTCCATTTGAACTTTGATCACTTGGAAGTTATTATTGGCTTTTTAAGAAAAAACTCTAAAAACTCAAACAACTATTTTTCAAACAGAAATAGCCGTTGGAATAAGGTCCCTGTTTTAAAACAGTTTGTTCTTGTACAGCTGAAAAAAAGTTAGTTACTAACTAACTACTAGTTTGTTAAACTGATTAACAAACTGAGTTTGTTAGCTACAACAAACTCTAAACTAACAGCTAAGTTTCCCAGAGAATGCTATAAATACATATGTACATACACACTGAATATACAAGTGATACAATCAATAAAGTTCTTTACATTGCTTTTCTTCTATAAAAATTCTTCTGTGCTTTCTCTTGTGCAAGAATTCTTTCTCTGAGTTTTTCATCTGTATTTCCTTGTTGTGTGTAGAGAGTACCTCACAAGAAAGGGAACAAACAGGTTAAGAGTTTGCTCCTATACAGTAAAAGAAAAGAGAGAAATAATAGAGGCAAAAGGGGAAAACAGGGGTATTACCTCAAATCATAGGTTCTGAGTGTGATTTCAAAAGGGGTGAAATCTCTTAGTGTGTTCAAAAGTTCAGTTGAGTACATGCAACCAGAATATTAAAGAAGAAATTAGGTTTTGAGAGATAAAGTGTAAAACAAAGTGTAATAGCAAATATTGTGCTATTTGTACCTTCGTTGTTACATCCGCAACAAAACCTCAGATGTTGTGAACCTGAAACATCAACAAACAGAGATTAGGGTTCCTGCAACAGTAACTGTATCAAGCAAGAAAGAAAGATTTCAAGGATCAGTTCAGTGATTTACCTTCGTGGTGGTGACCAGTGGAAAACCCAAGAAGAAGGAAGTCATTGAAGCAGAAATACGAAATTAGGGTTTCGTGAAAACCCCTAATCTCGTGTACAACACCAACTGGTTGTTCAGTAAACAACCACAGCGCAACATCTACGAAGTGATTGAAGCGTTTGCAAGTTTCAATCACACAGAATCAAGAGAATCGGAACCAGAGCAGAAGAGAAGAAGAAGAGGAACAGTACAGAACCAAGAAGAGAGAAGCGTGAGTCTTGAAATTCTGAGCAGCTAGGGTTTCAAGCAGTTTTTATACTACGGGTCAGAAGGATCTGCGTGCTGCTCCAACAGAAACGGGTCCGGGCGCGCAAAACCCATCTCAGCAATTTTTTGTTTGAAAGGCAGGTACGTAAAGGTTGGGCTGGGCCAGCAATTGGGCTTTGTGATATTTGCACCCCAGCCTGTTCTCCATACACCCCTGCAGAGTAAAAACAAGAAAAATGGTTAACAATCCAACAGTTATTAGCATCTTTAGTCGCACAGTTTTTGTTTTCAAACAAGACTGTAACACCCTTCTTCAATAATTGGGCAACACTTAAAAGATTCTGATTACTTTCAGGAGCATGTAAAACAACATAAATAAACATCAAACCTGAATGACTTTTAATTGTGATTGTTCATTTTTGTTTTACTGCAATATATATGTGCTACGTTTTCAATTCTAACTTTAGAGATAACAGGTTTATCGAGGAGCTCTTTGATTAGCCTTTTATAATAAGTCGTGTGGTTTATAACCTTTTGAAGAGTTGTTAGTTAAAAAACATAATTTCCACAATTTTGGCTTCTCCTTATTGTTGAATCTTTCATTCTCTTTCCACATGATTTATGTTGCCACACTTGCCACACTTCGAGACCTCCACCAACATTTTTTTCAGGGTGAAAAAATTCCTCAATTTTATAAATGCTTTTCCTATAATCGAAACATGTGAAAACAATGAAGAAAATGCAAAGTCTTTCTCTTGTTTGCTTTACTATATATGTTTTTGAAACTTCAAATAATCCTATTTTGATATGAATCTTTGAAGCCTCCAAAAGAACAATCACTAGCATTGTGACATTTCTTTTAGAACTTGTAGGATTAGTGAATCTTTGTCATATTAACTACCGTTTAGGCATGATTGGAGAATATTTTGATGAGTTTTACGAATTTTGTTATCATGTCCAGCTATTTAGTTACATATCTAAAAATAGGGTCGATATGAGTTTAGTTTAGTCAAACATGGTTCAGCTCGATTCAACTCGATAAGAATTGGTTCAACTTGTAGTTCGACTCGAGTCTAATTAGACTCAAGCCCTACATTTGTATTAGTGAGGAGTGAGAGAAATTGTTGGAATTCTATGAAATAGTCCCGGGAGCCAGGATACATGCCGGTTTCATGCCTATTCTTTCTGGGAACTGAACTCGCTCCTTACCCCGGCTCCACTCCGTCTTTGGGGGTGGGGACTGGTTGGCGTGGCTTGTTGGCTAACCCTTTTTTAGGTGTTTATTCATATGGTTCGTAATTAGGTGTTATTGATATGGAATAACCAAAAAAGGGTTAGCCAACAAGCGAATACAAATCATATGCAAGGCATGTTGCTTCTAGCACCCCTAATAAAACATATTGCTCCTTATAGAGGATACACAAGATATTCTAGGAATCACAAAACTGAAAACTGAAACTGAAAAAATCACCAAAACTGATATTCTAGGAATCACAAAACTAATCAAAAGAACCTTGACACCCTCTAATGAATCACAAAAAATCACGCCATATGCTAAATACAAGATAATCCTTGATAACACCAAAACTGAAAACTGATTCTATCAAATGGACTCCTAACACTCGATGCTCAAATTTGGTCCCTCAAATGGACTTCTAATAGCCAATTTGGCCCCTCAAATTTAAGAAAAGTTTAGTTTAGTCCTTGACATTATTCCTAATTAGTCATTGACACTTGCAAACGTTATTCAGTTTAGTCCCCAAAAAACTCAATGTCATGTTAAGTACCTGACTTTTACAACTTAGTATCATTTTGTTCATTGATATTTGCTTTTATTCGAAACAAAATCGATACTAAATTGTAAAATTTAGGGACTTAATTGAAATTAAAGTATAGAATTTAAGGACTAATATGATATCGAGAATTTGAGAGACTAATTCAGAATATTGTTAATAATAGGGGTTAAATTGAGATTTTCTAAAATTTGAAGACAAAAGTCACTACTAACTCCATTTTTAATGCGAAAAAAAAGACATCGCAGTTGGGATAATAGTAAGAGAGAGGATCCCTTCATAGTTAACGAATTAGATAATTTTGGGTAAATAGTATTTTTGGTCCTTTAGTGTGTGAAGCGCTATCACCGTAGTCATTAAATGTATCAAAATTGCTAATATGTCTCTTTTTTAGTAATTTTAGGGACTAAATTGACCAACAAAAAAATATATTTGAAGACTAAAATGACTAACAAAAAATTATTTGAGGAGCAAAAGAACTCATTAAAAAAACACTTGAGAATCTGTTTGCAATTTCGATAATGTCAATGCTTCACACAAAATTAGATTATATGATGGAAAGGGTTTTTTTTTTGAAAGATTATTTGATGAATGAAAAGGTTGTAAAACCTTTCGTCAAGTTTTCACCCAAAAAATTAAGAAACAGTTCGATCACCTTTACTTTCGCTTTGTCACACGAGTCAAATCCAATCCAATCTAATGTTAATTGAACGATATGGAAAAGAGTAGAGGAAGAAAGGGTCCAAATCCAATCCAATAATAACGTAGGAATAGAGAGCGTACAAAATAGACATGAGCAGGAAAAATAAGTAACGTACTACGACGGCACTTTGTATGACGTGGACTCAGGATCACCGTCAAACCTAACCCCAACTATTTGCACGTGACGACTTTACCAGATATCTTTTCACTACACAGAGGGAAAGGGGAAGAAGAAAAATAATCACAGAAGAAGAAGAAGAAGAAGAATCAACAACGATGATGAATGTGATGAATGCGTTGACGGTGAGTCGAATATTGACTCGAGATCACGCTGTTCTTGCCAACGAAGGAATACCGTTTGGATCGGTTTTATGGTACGCCTATGCCGGAATCTGCTGTTTTCTCGTCCTCTTCGCCGGCATCATGTCCGGTCTCACCCTTGGTCTCATGTCTCTCAGCCTCGTCGACCTCGAAATTCTTGAACGAAGTGGTTCTCCTTCTGAGAAAAAACAAGCAGGTATCTATTCTATTGCATCTATATCAATATTCAATATCATCATCATCGTTAGTTCGTTACTGTATTTATTGATTGCTATTGCTATTGCTATTGTTATTGGCACCCCTCGAAATACTAAAACCTAATTTTGTGTGTTTGTTGATGCAGCGATTATACTTCCTGTGGTTAAAAAACAGCATCAGCTTCTTGTCACTCTGCTTCTATGTAATGCTATTGCTATGGAGGTAATTCAATTTTGATTTCAATTTATGCTTGGTAATTGATTTTTATACACTTGATTGGTAGATACTGATTCTTAAATACTGCCTAACTTTTTGACAGCCGTTGGCTTTGAAACTTCCAATCTGCAGGCTCTCCCGATATATCTAGATAAACTATTCAATCAATTTCTTGCTATCATTCTCTCTGTTACTTTCGTTCTCTTTTTTGGCGAGGTATGTCATTTTTCTATCTTTCTAGTTAAGGCTTTAGTCACAGTATTTGTAACCAGTGAACAAAATGAAATCTGTTCTTTTTAATTTCAGGTTATTCCACAAGCAATTTGTAGTAGATATGGTCTTGCTGTAGGTGCCAATTTTGCATGGCTTGTGAGGATTTTAATGATCATTTGTTACCCACTTTCTTACCCGATTGGGAAGGTATGGTCTCCTATTGCTGCTGAAATTGTTCCGTTACGAGGCATTCATTTGGTAACCAAATATAATATAATCGAGAAGAGAACAAAGAAATAGATGTTATGAAAAGATGTTATGCTGATTATGATGCATATACTTAAAAGGTTGTTTTGTGGATACAATTGTATCTATCTTGCCTAGTTTAAAAGAATGCTCTGGTGCAATAGCATTAAGGAATGATAAATATTATTGGCATGCCTTCTCTGCTGAAACTCTTTTCAGTCTTTTAACAATTGTTGCTCTTCACATCTGAGAGAGCTCCTGGTTTTCTCATTTTAGATAATGGATTTTATTTTAATCATGATGTTCCCTTGTATCTTTTTCTTCTCACAAATATTTGTTCCAGGTTCTGGATTTCCTATTGGGGCATGACGAGGCTTTATTTAGGCGAGCTCAGTTAAAGGCTCTTGTCTCCATTCATGGCCAGGAGGTACAAATTAGTAATATTTTTTTTATAAACAGAATAAGTCTCGTCTAGATCGGGGAAGATACTCGACTATCTTGTTTAGGTGCTAAATTCATAAATGTTGAACTTGCTTGTTTTTAGGCTGGAAAAGGTGGTGAGCTTACACATGATGAGACAACAATTATCAGTGGAGCTCTTGATTTGACTGAAAAGGTAAGTGCTGAAGCTCACCCTCCTATTTGTTAGTGTTCCTTTTCCTGCCGACACTACACAGTTTTCAATGAGAAATACTAAAACATACGAAACGAAATGTCAGAACACGTTCGGCATGAATTGTTATTTAGTACTGTTTCTGACATTTCGTTAAAAAGTTTTCGTACTGAATATCATCGCTAGTTTTCATTTTACGATAGGATTATATGAATATGTAATATGCTTACTTTAATATTCATCAATGATGGTGAAAAGTGGAAACATGTGAAGGTTACTTCCAGCTTGTTATTAATATAGCCTTTGCTTTTTGGTTTTTAATTTGTGTTTTGAATAGACTGCTGAAGAGGCCATGACTCCTATTGAATCAACATTTTCGTTAGATGTTAATTCGAAATTGGACTGGTAAGCTTTCTTAAGTTGTTGGTCATTTTTCTTGACTAGGTTGCTAATAGGTGATTGAATTTGTTTTGAAAATGATTTTTCTCTCTGACAAAGAATTTACTTTATGAATTATTATGTCTGAAGATTTCTTTTCCACCACACCAATTACTAGAACATGTGGAAATATTTCACGTTATTTCACGTTTTATAATGCTAATCCCATATCAGGGAGGCAATGGGGAAAATTCTTGCTCGTGGGCACAGCCGAGTTCCTGTCTATTCTGGAAATCCTAAAAATGTTATTGGACTTCTACTTGTGCGTATTTTCCACATCTTACCTTTGTTTTGTTTTTTTTTTCATTTTATTATAACTTTTAGGTTCTTCCTCACGTGCTTTTTTTTAAACTAGGTCAAAAACCTTCTTACTGTACGGCCAGAAACAGAGACCCCTGTCAGTGCTGTTTCCATCCGGAGAATTCCACGGTGTGTGTCTTTATTAATTGATTCTCTTGTTTTTTCTTTCAAACAAATGTTTAATATCCCGAGTTTGTGCAATGGTTTATATTTACAGGGTTCCATCTGATATGCCTCTTTATGATATACTGAATGAATTCCAAAAGGGAAGTAGTCATATGGCCGCTGTTGTCAAGGCTAGGGAAAAAGGAAAAGAAACTCCACAAATAATTGATGAAGAGAAATATGAAGAAAACAAAAGTGTTGGCGGGGATTCACAGTTGACTACTCCATTGCTACAGGCAAAATCAGAAACTGTTGTTGTTGACATTGACAATCCTTCAAAGCTTCCCATTATTACTAAGCAAACTAGTTTGCAACATGGTGATGGCACAAATAGTCTCTCTTCAGAAAATATTGAAGATGGCGAAGTGATTGGTATTATCACTTTGGAAGATGTATTTGAAGAGCTTCTGCAAGTAAGTTTCTGTCTTCTGAGATATTCATCCCCTCTAGTGTTTAATCTTTCTTCCACACATAGAACTTATTATAATTGCCTTCTTGGACGTAGGAGGAAATTGTGGATGAGACAGATGAATATGTTGACGTTCATAAGAGGTAATAGAGTCTGAGGACAAACTTTCAAAAACTAAGCTGTACTGTGTCTATGGATGAAACTGCTGCAAATATTAATTTTGGTGTTATATAAAATTTCTTTTGCAGAATACGTGTTGCTGCAGCCGCAGCTGCTTCCTCAGTGGCACGAGCTCCATCAACAAGAAGGTTAACTGGCCAAAAGGGAGCAGTAAGTGATTTATTATTACACGTCTTTTCTGGTTTCAATATCTGTTTCTTGTCTGCTATAGTTGCTGAGTGAAATCAATCTTTTTCTTTCCTCTTGAGAAAGGGGTTCGTGTCTAAACCAATAGTTTTTTGTATTTATTATATGTTTGAAGATTTTCAATAGAACCAACCAAAAGATAAACTGAATTGTAATGAAACTGTGTTTTCTGATAAACTCAGGATAATTCCTCTATACAAATGTGAATTAAACAGTAAATGACAATGAATGGAAAGCGATCTCCTTGCAGAAATGGTAAAAACAAAGAAAGAATGATACTCTAACAGTGAGAATACCCCCCTCTACTGAGATGAGACTCTCATTGCTCAGTCGGTTTTCAGCTTCCAAGATAGCTTATTTAAACAGCTTATAGCTTATTTTATCTTTTACTATAGAAATAATTTATACATAAGCACTTATATGATAAATATTTATGCTATAAGCGTTTAATTAGACTATTTATAGAAACATGACTTTAGACCATTGGAATTTGGATGACCTGAACATGTAATTGATTTGATACTAAAGCAACATTAAGTTGCAGATTTCTCTGGATGGGTGCAAGTTGCAGAGTCCACCTTCCAGACCATTTGTAATTTAATAATTTGAAGTTAACTTTTCTATCTAAAAAAGGATATGAAAGAATTATGGATATCTCGACTGAAGTTTTGTTTCTGAATCCAGAATTCTTAATGGATTTGATAATGATTTGACTTTTGTTACTTGAAGACTGTTTTACTTCAATTCTCCAGCATTAATGCTTCTTTTTTTTTCCAACCATCCAGGGAGCCCAAAGTAAGCCGGGGCAATCTCCGAAGATATCTGCAGGGCAAAATGGATTGAATTCCACAAGATAACAAGGAGATTCATGTTAACCTCCATTGAGTGATGATGCCTTTAATATTTACGGGTTGCTTTTTGTGTATTAGCAATATGATGCTGAAAAAGAGGCCATGGAGAGTTTTCATATCATTTGATCTTTTGTATTTATTTAATTACTTTCATTTTTGGAAGGGCTTATTTTTATTCTCAACTGATACTGCATGCCTGATACTGCATGCCTGCCGCAATATTATGTTCGATGTAAAATGTCTTTTATCTATGTGCCTAAATGAGAAGTTTTCTATGTCAACACCCAACGTTTTGGGCAACATTTAACTGCAAAAGAAATAATGGCTCACAAAATATTGGTCAAACAAACTCAACTTAGTGCACCCTTTTATCCTTGTGAACTGTTACAAGAAGTTAAAGGAAAGCCGTTCTGAAGAGTGCATATACAAATGTTAGTGGTTAATCCTCGGGACAAAAAAATGTTAATTTCCAATGTTTGAATTATAAATCTTCTTCTTATACTTTTTCTGGAATATTTGTTATAAAATTATATTTAAATTATGTTATTAATTGCAAAATCTTGTATATTATTTTCTTTTTAATTAAAAATTTTGTATACAACGGCGTCATTTGAAGTTGGTACGTAGTCTGTTGTGTTAATAAGAAAAGTTGAACTCATGTTCTCCTTACAACTCCAACTCATATTTTGTTCCCGAACTACCTAACTTTTTATTGATGTCAGTATCTAATATATGTGCTCCTTAGAAGACCAGACCGATGAAACAAAACAAGTGTGTTAATTCCTTTCAGTAACCCTTTGCTTTTCTGTCGAATATATTCATGAAAAGTTGACACTATATATCTATATTATTTCCTAATGATCTGATGAGTAGTTGTCCTTTCTTCACTTATTTGGATTTAAAAAACTGCTTTAATCTTGCATTAGATTTAGTGTATGATTGGTCCAGCTTTTTCTTAGCGTTTTCTCTCCTTAAAAGCACAAGCTGGACAAAATAGTTTATTAAGAAAAGATCTTAAAAAATTAGCTTGTTTTGATACCAGAAAACTCAAGAAATTTGGTAAATATACTGATTATATATTATATTTTTATTTATATTATATAAAAATATAAGTAGAAAGAAACTATCCTTATGGTAAATTTAAATAAAGTTAGAATTTTAGTATGAGTTCAGAGATTAAGTCGAGGGACCCGAGAGCACTTGGATAAGAAGGTAGGGGTCTCTTCTAGCTTAACCAAAGTCCTGGGTTCGAATCCAGCCTTGGGCACACAGCAGGGTTAAATCTCTTGAGAGAGCTTTACCGTCCATTGTGCTCCTACCCGACTCGAGGGATTAGTCTCTACAGTTGCGCGCAGGAGTAAATATCCTCTCTCCATTACTTGTGTTGTCCATTACTTTTATTACTATAGTATAGAAGAAATTTGGACCTCATTTATTTTCTCAAAGCTTTATTGGATAAGCTTTCTCATATGATTTCCCATGAGGTGGCGCTGGGTAATTGGCATGCTCTTCGGGCCGGAAAGCATGGTCCACAGGTTTCTCATTTGATGTTCGCAGATGATCTTCTTCTTTTTGGAAGCGCAACTTCCTCTCAGGTCAAGTGCATGTGTAATACTCTCTCAAAGTTTTGTGATATGTCAGGGCAGCTTGTGAGTGTGGAGAAGACCTCTATCTTATTTTCCAAGTGTGTTCCTACAAGGGAGAAGCGAAGTATTGTGAGAATTTCGGGCTTTAAGGAAGTTTTTTCTCTTGGCAAGTATCTTGGTGTACCTCTTGTTGGGAGGGCGCCTAGACGTGATGATTATGCCTTTTTGATTGATCTGATTTGTAACAAGCTCTCCGAGTGGAAAGCGAATCAGATTTCGCTTGCGGGGCGTGTTACTCTTTTGAAAGCTGTTATTGAGGCTCTTCCTATTTATTCCATGATGTCTGCTATTGTTCCTCAAAGTTGCCTTCAAGAGATCCATAAACTGCAACGTAGATTCATTTAGGGGGATGAAACAAATCATAGACGCTATCATGCGATTAATTGGTCCACAGTTACTAGGCCGAAGGCTTTTGGGGGCCTCGGTTTGAGAAATTTGGTCACGATGAATAAAGCTTGTATTATGAAGTTATCGTGGAATCTCAAAGTGAATGAGAATGCGTTATGGTGTCAGGTGCTCAAAGGAAAATATGAAAATCATTTTTTGGATGATGGCACAGTCTCTGCGAAGCCTTCAGACTCCTCTCTCTGGAAGAATATTGCTCATGTTTGGGACAAGATTGATGAGTTCTCCTTTTGGGCCATCGGTGATGGGGCCTCCACTTCGGTTTGGTTTGATGCGGCCAGGGGCTGGTTCTATCCCTCCTCAGTTACAGAATCTTAAGGTGTCTGATCTTGTGGATCCTAATGGTGAGTGGAATTTGACTGCTATTATTGATTATATTCCAGGTGATATAGTGTTCGCTGGTGTTTTTAGCAAACAATCACTGGTTTTATTAGAAATGTTTGTGAGATTAAACCAGAAATCTCCAAAGCAATTGCCTTTAAACACCGCAGTTTGTCAACAAATATATTTTAAAAGGGAGACAATTCACCATAAAAATGGAAATCAAAGAAAGAGAAGTAATAAAATGGAACGCAGAAATGTAAAATGACTTGTATTGAAAGTAATAAATTGCATTAAATGTAAAGAGAATGGTGCACAAATTCACATACGTTGTACAATAATTCTTTTACTCTGTTTTCGCTGTGACTTGGAAGTTAGAGTTTCAGAACTGTGTGTTTGGTATAGTAATTTGCCACCTCTGATTTCTACGTAGAAACCACTATTTATACAGAAAATAATGACTGAAATGTAAACTGCTCTGGACACGTGGCTACGAATAATGACTGAAATGTAAACTGCTATGGACACGTGGCTACGTCTCATTAACCAGTGATGGACTTCCTGCCACGCTCGATGCCACATACTGCCTACGTTGTATTAACCGTAGTCTTGAAATTCGACACAACTGTTTGCCAATAACTGCTTGACGAATTCCTGAATACACTGTCCTGTCGAAAACTCTTCCCTGTCGAATTGGTGAAGACTTCTTCCGTCGAAAACATGCTGAGATGACTTAAATGTCACTTTTTCTTTCCGAAGGCATTATGAATGATCTTTAATGAAGAGTCAAACCCTATTAACTAACCACTCAAAAAGCCATGTCGAAATTCTAGGCTAACAAATTGCCCCCCAAAAATATCTTTTTCGACAGCACAAGTGTTAAGGAAGAAAAAGAATATTTTTGAAGATTTCGAAACGTCACCTCCAACAACTTTGCATTAAATGGTGATAGGAAAAAATGATCATGACCTTACGCAGATAAAGTGAACCGTTTCATTGGGCCACGTCATTTGGTTGGTAGACCACGTCTTTTCAGAATCTCAAACGTGAGAAGCGTCGTAACTGTGCAACCGTTGCACTTCTAACGTATAAATACGTTTCACTTCATCTTCTTCATTCTCACACTCCCTTTGAACCTTAAACTCTGAAAATTTCTCAGCTAACCTTGCCTCTTCACGAAAGCTTCAAACTTTTTCATCGTTTCGACATCTCCACTAAGAACACAACCCTCTTTGTTCGTTATTTACACAGATGGCTTCTTCCAGCGCTCAACCTCAAGAACAAACAGTTGCTGTGCATGGCTTTGAAGGCTTCGTTGAAGAACCTTCACCAACTTGGTTTAAACAGATACTTATTCCGGCTGGTAAACCTTTTACCCATGCTTATTTAGGTCCTCTTCCTGACCCCATAGAAAGCGAAGAAGTTAAAGCAATTTTTCCTAGTCACCGTAAACTTCAACCCAGAATTTTTGAAGAAACTCCTTTTCATTTGGAATTTCTGAAACCCCAATAGAGTATTTAGATCCGCTCCTAAGGTAGAACAAGGTGATTACATCGCATGGCTTGACAAGGTTCAAAACCAAAAGGAAACCATTTGGCAAGAACAGGGGATTTTTGACATTATCCAACTATCGAAATATGGACCCAAATACGACAGCACTATGATTCTAGCAGCATTGCAGTTCTGAGATATATTTACTCATAGTCTCCATCTGAAGTGTGGCATGTTATCTCCTACTTTGTTGGATATGGCTGCCATTACTGGTCTGAAACCACTGGGTGAAACCTTTGACCCTAAACTGGCCACCAACGACTATGGCTTCTCATTTAACAACCCTACTTTTAGTGCTTATATTGCTGATCATCATGATACTGAGAATGCTGAAGTGTCTGATTCAAAACATATAGCTTTTCTTACCCTATGGTTGTCATGCTTTGTCTTTTGCTCCCGTTCTCTTCAAGTAGCAAAAGTTTTCGTTCCTTTGGCCATTCAACTCCATAAAGCCAAGAATATCAATTTAGCGAAATTGATTTTAGGAAATCTCTATCAGCATCTTGATGGTGCTGCCCTCGAATTGAAAGAAAGCGAACCAACTGACAAACTGCTCATTGCTGGTCCTATGTGGCTTATGCAACTTTGGCTCTTAGCCACTTTCGAATCAAGGCTGAACTTGTTTATTCCTAAGGACATTCGACCAACCTTACCAACTAGAAGAACAGAAGGAGTTCGACTAGCACAATTAAGGAATAGGGAGAAAAACTTGTCTTATGAAGAGACGTTTTCCACGTATTTCGACATCTTCAACAAGTGCACTACTTTCGTTGATGCTATGACGCCTTTTGTCAAATGCACTTATGGACCATCTTGGTTCACCAACGAATTTCCCTCTAACTCAACAGAAAATGCCGAAGAGATAAACCAAATCTGGCAAGCCTATCTTTCGCCCTCTCTTCTTTCGATAAGGCTATCCCCAAGCAACAACAAAAACAATCTTGGCATTAGCAAGTATTTTCCCAGCTACTTTTCAAGGCAATTTGGGCTATGCCAACTTCGACCGGCTCCGGTCTGCTTGCATAGGAGAGAGTTCAACACTCCAGAGACAGAGCAAGCTTATCACCAAATCTTCAAAAAATTTCGTTTTAAAGATTTGCTCTTTGAACCTGCTAAATTTCAACCACGCTTTTCTTGTACGAAGACATTCCAAGATTGGTGGGGTGGATACTATACTAAAGCTTCTAAAGGAAAAACTGATGCAGAAATTTCGAAAATTTTGTATTCAGCTTTTCCCTCTCAAATTGCTGCGAAGAACAAATCTCCAGGTATGGCCCTTTTTTCCTCATTAGTTAAAATTTAAAACCATTTACCTGATAAAATTTTTGCGTTATGAACAGCTGCTGTTTCACAGAAAAGTCCACTAAAGCAGCACCAAAGCAAAACCAGCCAACAGCAAGAACACCACCCAAAACAAAGAAGAAACTTGTGATCAAATCCACTTCCAGCTTACCCCAAATAGAGGTATATCTTTGTTAAATGACTAGACCTTTTCTTCGACTCTTTTAACACTTGATTATGTTTTAAACTCATGTTTCTCTTTCGCAGGATATTGATAGTGATAATGATAACATGCCTCTTATTCACCGGTCAAGGAAACGAATGCAACCCGAATCCCAAGCAAGGGCTACAGGGATTGTGATCAAAGAACCACAAGAGCAATCTCACGGACCTCCCCCTAAGAGACTTCACACATCAGTCGAAGTTCCTGTTGTCGAATCTGTAGCTGCTCCAAATGTTCCTTCGACTGAACAAATTTTGCCTGCACCATCAACGCCTGTGGAAATCTCTACAATAACTCCAACTACCCAAAATTCTCCTATGGTTGTTGACGTCGAAGGAACAAACATTGCTATTAACGCGAATGTTGAAATGGAACTTGAGCAAACCAACGAGCAAACACCAGATGTGGCAAGCGTTAAGGATTCAAGCAAAAAGACGACTGAAATTGAGGCTCAAGAACAAACTTCTACCAAGGAATCAACTAGTAGCGCTATGAGTGACCAGGAGTTTTCGCTGATGAAGACGACAAATCCTTTGGCTGCTCTTAAACACTTGCTGAGCCTTTCTTCCTCTTCCCCTGCCATGGTCTCCAGTGCTTCGACTACTTCCTTGACCTCTGTTACTCAAGAATCTACTGAAGAATTGCTTCAACAATTAAAAGCTAAGGTCTTGGAAGGCAATCTCTTTACTAGGATTGGAGAGAACCCATCAGAAAGCTTTGCAATTAAGGACATCGTTCAAAAATTGCTACAATCAGAGCCTAATGCAAAACTTTTCGCTTTCCTGATCGAATTTTTGCCAGTCTTTGAAACTTTTGCACTTCACATCAGCAAACGCTCTGAAATTTCCAGGTTGAAAAACCAAGAGGCTGTACTTCATCAAGAAAAAATTAATGCCTTCAAGGTTTCTCAAACCCCTATTGATGAATTGGAAGTTCAAATAACGGAGAATGAGCAAGAACTTGCTAACTGGGATTCAAAAATTCAGCACTATGATGAAGAAATAAGAATTCTCCAAACAAAACTGGCAAATGCTAAACACCAAAAAAGTTTAGTGCAACAAAGGATGGAGACCCCTAAGTCGAAGATTGAAAAGGCGGCTACTGAGGCTCTTCAACATTTTGATGATGCTCAAAAACACCAAGCCACTATTGCTCGACTGGACAAAGCGTTAAGCTTTCTAGAGTCTTCAATTGCTGTAAGCACCAAGATCCTCTACAGGCCCAAGCATTCTCTTCAAAGCCTTTAGTAATTTGTAATAGTGTAGAATTTCTTTTAATGGCTATGTAATTATTTTGATTGAATACATTACCATTTTGAACCAATTTACAGTTTTATCTTTTCTCGATTCTAACTTCGTTTAATGTTGGCTTATATTGTTTTAAATACTTGCCATTTATTTTGAAGATTCTGTTTTCGCTACTCTTTCTTTCTGTCGAATAAGCATTTCCAAAGCTAACAACCTTTCTTCGTCTAAATCAACTAACTCATCAAGCATCATATTCCAATAATGATCAAAAGGAATTTCATACTGTCTTTGAATTCTTGTTGATTGTAAACAGATTTCAACAGGCAATACTGCATCGTGTCCAAAGGTTAACCTGTATGGAGTAGCATTGATAGATTCTTTGGGTGAATTTCTACAAGCCCATAAAACTTGATCCAAAGTGTTATGCCAATTTTTGGGTTTTTGCCCAACATGCTTTTTAATCAAGTTAATAATGATCTTATTGGCAGCTTCCACTTGACCATTGGCTTGTGCATAATATGGTGTCGAAGTTAATAACTTAAAACCAATTTCAGAAGCAAATTCCACCATTTTTCGACCAGTGAAAACAGAACCCTGATCTGTAGTTATGGTTTCTGGAATTCCATACCTATAAATAATATGATTTCGGATAAACCGTATTACTGCTTCTTGATCAACATTGGTTAAAGGTATTGCTTCGACCCATTTGGTAAAATAATCAATTCCTACTAATATATACCTATGACCTTTTGATGATGTTGGTTTTATTTCTCCAATTATATCCAGAGCCCAACCTCTGAATGGCCAAGGTTTCACTATGGCATGCAATTCATTTGCAGGCACATGTTGTATTCCAGCATGTTTTTGACACTCTTGGCATCCTTTGGCAAACTCTATACAATCTTTCAACATTGATGGCCAATATATTCCTTGTCGAAATAATAACCATTTCATTTTATGGCCTACTTGGTGCGAACCACAAGCTCCACTGTGTGTTTTAGAAACTGCTAAATATGCCTCATTTTCACTAAGACATTTCAATAATACTCCTTCAGGAGTTTTCTTAAACAATTCGTTTCCAATTATCACATAGCTTAAAGCTCTGTACTTTACCTTTTTATTGGTATTTCCTGTGGGATTTTGCAAGTATTCTACAATAGGCTTTCGCCAATCATCATTGGCCATATTGTCAATAGCAAAAACTTCTGCTAAAACAACTTCATCAACAATGTGGTGTTGTTCAATACATTCCTCATCTGTATTTGTTGCCCCCCCAGTTTTTGGTGTTGACAATAATGACGAAGAAATATCATCAGATACGAGTTTCTCTTTTATTTCGATTAATTCTTCAAGGCTTTGTTTTGAAACTCTATAACCTGATGCAATTTGGGCCAAATCATTTGCCACTTGATTATCAACTCGTGGTAAATGTTCTAATTGAACAGAGTCAAATCTCTTTAACAAGGAATTGGCCATAATAAAGTATTTAATAAGGTGCTCTTTAATACATTTATATTCTTTGGTCAATTGTTTGATAACCAATTCTGAATCACCTTTTATTTCGATACATCTTGCCCCCAGCTCAAGTAAAATTTCAAGGCCTATAATTAGAGCTTCATACTCAGCTTCATTATTTGAGCAATGATTTCGAATCTTACACTTGTACTTCGTTGGAATGTTATTTGGTGAAATAATTAAAACACAAATCCCAACTCCTTTTTTATGACTCGAACCATCAAAATACAACCTCCAAGGATATGTGTCTACGAAATGTAATGTTTCTTCGACAACAGAGTGGTCTACTATAAAATCAGCAACCACTTGTCCTTTAATTGATTTTAAAGGTTGATAAGTTAAGTCATATTCAGACAAAGCTAAAGCCCACTTACCAATTCTACTATGCATTATTGGTTTCGACAGCATATGCTTAATAATATCAGAATGCGAATAAACACAAACATTAGCTGGCTTTATATATTGCTTTAACTTTGTGCAAGAAAAATACAAGCAAAGGCACAACTTTTCTATAGAACTGTACCTAGTTTCAGCATCTATTAAGACCCTACTAAGGTAGTATATGGCTCTTTCGACACCATTATCATCCTCTTGAGCTAACATGCTACCTATTGTTTTTTCAGATGCTGCTATATACAATTTGAGCACTCTGTTTCTAATAATAGGCATTAGAATTGGTGGTTTCATCAAATAAGACTTAATTTCTTCAAAGGCTGCTTGATGAACTGATTCCCATTTGAAAACTTCTTCTTTCTTCAGTCTCAACAATGGCGAAAATGCTTGAGTTTTGCCACTTAGATTTGATATGAATCTTCGTAGGAAATTGATTTTTCCCAACAATGACTGAAGTTCTTTTTTGGTTGAAGGAGCTTTCGTTTCAATTATAGCTTTAGTCTTATTCTGATTGATTTCAATGCCTTTTTTGTGCACCACAAAACCCAAGAAATCTCCTGCACGCACACAGAAGGCACATTTTAATGGATTCATTTTCAATCCATATTTCCTCATTCTTTCAAAAGATTGTCGAAGATGGTCTAAATGACCATTTTCTGAGGAAGATTTAACCACCACATCATCTATGTATACTTGCATAAAGTTTTCAATAAAATCATGAAACATACAATTCATTGCCCTTTGATATGTAGCACCAGCATTTTTCAAACCAAATGGCATTACCACCCATTCATAAATACCTAATGCCCCTGGACAACGAAATGCGGTTTTCGATACATCTTCTTCAGCAATAAAGATTTGATTATACCCAGAATAACCATCAAGCATGCTGAGGTATTCAAATCCTGCTGCTGAATCTATTAACATTTCTGCCACAGGCATTGCGTATTCATCTTTGGGAGTTGCATTATTCAAGTCTCTAAAATCTATGCAAACTCTAAGAGTGCCATTTTTCTTAATTACAGGAACTATATTAGCTAACCATTCGACATACCTGGCAGTTCTGATGAATTTGTTCTTGAACAACCTTTCGATCTCCTTTTTAATTTTAGTTAATATTTGAGGAGCAAACCTTCTTGGTATCTGCTTCACTGGCTTCTTCTCTGGTCGAATTGGCAATTGCAATTCCACAACATCTCGACTCAATCCAGGCATTTCGTCATAGTCCCAAGCAAAGCAATCTTTGAACTCCTTCAGTAATGTTATAACTTGGGTTTTCAATGCAACATCCAGGTATGCACTAACAAAAGTTGGCCTCTTCTTTGAGCCATCTCCCAAATCTACTTCCTCCAATGGATCTTGAGCTTGCATTCGCTTTGTTGAATCTCTAGGATCCTTTTCAAACCCTAATGGCTCATTATCATAAATGCAATCAAGCTTTCCATTCATAATAATGCCATTTTCGTCTTTAGAACCTTTGGCTTCGACAGCCATTGTTTGATGATTTAATTCGGCTTCCATAGCCGTTTTTAACTTATTTTCGGCCATATAAGCCGTAATCTTGTTCCATGCATTAGGAACTGACATAGGAAACATTTTAAGAATCAGAATACCACCCCTCAGGTTGGGCAGTAGCATCTCCTATTATTTGCCTTTCCCAAACAAAACCATAGTTTGGATGCAAATTAACTGAAGCAAATACATTATCAGCAGGAATGTATGCCTCATTAGAAGATGGACATGGCGCAATGTTCGCCAATCTTTTCTCAAAATTTTCTTTGGTGATGTGATTCACGTCAGCACGAAAATAACTTTGGTCTGCTTCAATGTATTCGACAAGACCATCTTCCTTCCACATCACTAGTCTCTGATGTAATGTTGAAGGCACAGCACCGACTCCATGTATCCACTCCCTTCCCAGTAACATATTGAAGTTTGCTTTGGAAGCAATCACTAAGAACAGAGTGGTCCTCTTGATAGTTCCAACAATCAATTCCACTTCAATGGCTCCAAGAGAATAACCAGTTTTGCCTTCGTAATTACTTAAGACAATATTGTGTGGCTTGAGGTCAGTGATGGATATGCCTATCTTCTTCATAAGCACTTCAGGCATAAGATTCACAGCAGCACCTCCATCAACTAACACTTTGTTGATGCCAATACCATTAACCATAGCCTGAATATATAAAGGCTTCAGGTGATTCTGCATACTCGTATCTGGCCTCTCGAAAGTAGCCATCTGCTCTTCGACACAGCCATCATTCATCACATAGTAACACATGGGTTTGTGACAAGCCATATCTTCAGTGAAATCTTCTTCTTCACTGTTAGGCACAGTTATGACATCATACTCCAGTGGCAATATTGACACCACATTACAGACGACATCGAAATCATCATCAGAATCATCAAAACCAGAACCTATGTCTTCATCAGAGTCGGACTGAGATTCTTTCCCTTTAAATGTCGAAGATGGAGGACAGATTCTTTCAAGTGCAGGCCTTCTAGGTTTTTCCATCGAAACATCTTTGCCTTTTGCCTTATTTACCACACTTGTAGGCTTAGCAACATCAGCACTGGTACTTGCCTCAACCTTAGAAGCCACCTTCTTATCACCCACCTGGACTTTGATTCCAAAGTGACTAGGAACCTTGTTTACGTCTAAAGGAACTTTCTTCTTCTGTTTTCTTTGAAAACGACGCCACTGAGTTTTAGTCATAGGATTCTTACCTTTATAATTATTCCGATAATTATACTTGTTGGAATAATACTCATCTTGATGGACAACTTGAGCAGGTGCATTGTTGTGAACCCATTTTCCAACAGGGGAATTCGTCTGTGGAACGAAGGTTTTACCAAACAGTCTCATGGATCCTTTCTTTCCTGGCTTTTGGCTTGTCGAAGGCTTAGTCGAAACACTAGCCTTGCTAGATGAAGGCTTAGTCGTAACATTGGCCTTGTAACCAGGAAGCTCAGTGCTACCAAAATCAAAAGATGGCCTATTATCAAGCCATTTCCTCTTACGTTGTTCCTGATCCTGGTACCCTTCAACAGCTTTAGCTGCCTCTTTGTCAAAAACAGCACTGCACCTTGGACATAGCATAACCTCAGAATTGTTCCACTTACATCTGTTGAGAAAATCTATCAATTCCTCTTCAGCTTTTGGGTACACCACATGCTTCTTTCCATCGTACTCTTTCACAGTTACCTGTTGTTTTTCTCCTTCAGCATAAATAAAACCTTCGAATTGTTTGGTAGAATATTTGAGAGTTTTTGGGGAATTTTCCATTTCAGCGTCTTCCATGTTTACATTCGCTTCGAAAGGCTCTAAATACATGGCTTCAGCTTTAGGTAAAGGGTCATCCACAATTTGCATTGGAGCTTTCATCTTTCTATCCTCAAATTTTAATCTACCTTCTTCGATCGCTTTTTGCACAAGATCCCTGAAAAGCACACAACGGTCAGTGTTATGTCCCAAAAAATTATGGAACTTACAATAACCATTTTTCTTTCTCTGGTCAAGAGTTGGTACTTTTAAACCACTAGGTACCAATATCTGACCATCTTTTACTAACAGATCAAATATTTCATCACATTTAGTAACATCAAAAGTATATGGCTTAGGCACAAATCTGTCATTTTTTGGCTCAACAGGATTTTTCCCATTAGCAGGCCTTAGTAATTTACAAGTATAAGGAGGACCAGGCTTGAGTTCAGCCACGTCTATCTCCTCTTCTTCGACATCACCGAATGCGACGTCAAATTCTTCTTTGACATATGCAATTTTTTCTTTTTTAGGAAACCTAGTTGACCTAGATTTCTCCTCTTTTAACCTTTCAACTTGTCGAACTCTATCAGCCAATTGGGCCATGTCTTTTAGATAAGATGTGTCCAATTTCTTTCTGATTGAATAATCAAGACCACCAGCAGCCATTTCGACGAGTTCATGTTCAGGCACTTGTGTGAAACAACGAGCCTTCAGTAGCCTAAACCTATTCAAATAGTCATCAACAGTTTCAGGCATTTTGCGCTGAACACTGGCCAATTCTTTGAGACTAATTTTAGATTGGCCCATGTAAAACTGCGCATGAAATGCTTTTTCTAATTGCCCCCATGTGAAAATAGAACCAGGGGGTAATGTAGTAAACCAAGTAAAAGCATTTTTTGTTAAAGAATTTGGGAAATATTTCATCTTCAAATTCTCATTTTGGGCTATATCCCCAGACTCAGTCAAATAACGAGCAATATGTTCGACAGTAGACTCTTTTGTATCACCACCAAACTTAGTATATTTAGGAACTTTCCAGCCCTTTGGTAACTCAGTTTGTAACACATATTCACACAATGGTGATATGAAATTTGGCCTATGTAAGCCTACATTAACGCCATTTTGTGTCAATATAGTTTCTACTAAAGTGGCTATATTATCTTGAGCGCCAACATTATTTTGTTGCACTTGTCGAACAACTTCATCGGCGTTCTGATTTCGATTTACCAGAACAACTTCAGGAACATGATTTGCAGTTCCCTGACGTTCACCTACATTCACTGGGACTTCGACTGGAATTGTTCTTTGGGTATTAACAGGCATCTGCCTATTACTAATATTTGGAGCCCCAAAGAAATCTGCAATTCGACCCATTTGATTGGCTAACATTTGGTAACTAGTATTAGTATTTTGAATCAATGGATTAAAAACCGTACCGATTTGTTGGGTTAACATATTAACCATATCATGATTGCTCTCATCAACTTGTTGTCGTAAGGCAAACAAAGATTCATTGGTTAATGCAGTGGGATTTCGACCCATTACACTTTCAGAAGAAACATGTACAGGAGACATGGTCGAAATATGTGGCATTCCAGTAGGCATGCCATATGATCCAGAAGGAAATGCAGGAAAACTTACATTATGAAAATGTGGATTTAAACCGCTTCCTATTGCCATATAAGGACTATGAAGTCCCATATGTGACGGCAAAGGCATAGGCATAGATGCCATGTTTGACTGCGTTGATCCAACGTTAGTCATTGATACTGAAGGAACGGTTGTCGATGATGATGGGGATATTGTTCCCACAACCACCCCTGCATTTACGTTTGCAGAGTCTACTATTGTTCCCTGTTCTTGTGAAATCACAGGATTAGAACTAGACGCATTATTAGTAGGACGAACCATTTTTCCACTTCTTAAGTGCATGCAAATACAAACACATACAAGAACATAGAAAAATTATGTATTAAAGGCAAACTGTCCCACTGGGCGTGCCAATTTGTTCGCTGGTGTTTTTAGCAAACAATCACTGGTTTTATTAGAAATGTTTGTGAGATTAAACCAGAAATCTCCAAAGCAATTGCCTTTAAACACCGCAGTTTGTCAACAAATATATTTTAAAAGGGAGACAATTCACCATAAAAATGGAAATCAAAGAAAGAGAAGTAATAAAATGGAACGCAGAAATGTAAAATGACTTGTATTGAAAGTAATAAATTGCATTAAATGTAAAGAGAATGGTGCACAAATTCACATACGTTGTACAATAATTCTTTTACTCTGTTTTCGCTGTGACTTGGAAGTTAGAGTTTCAGAACTGTGTGTTTGGTATAGTAATTTGCCACCTCTGATTTCTACGTAGAAACCACTATTTATACAGAAAATAATGACTGAAATGTAAACTGCTCTGGACACGTGGCTACGAATAATGACTGAAATGTAAACTGCTATGGACACGTGGCTACGTCTCATTAACCAGTGATGGACTTCCTGCCACGCTCGATGCCACATACTGCCTACGTTGTATTAACCGTAGTCTTGAAATTCGACACAACTGTTTGCCAATAACTGCTTGACGAATTCCTGAATACACTGTCCTGTCGAAAACTCTTCCCTATCGAATTGGTGAAGACTTCTTCTGTCGAAAAGATGCTGAGATGACTTAAATGTCACTTTTTCTTTCCGAAGGCATTATGAATGATCTTTAATGAAGAGTCAAACCCTATTAACTAACCACTCAAAAAGCCTTGTCAAAATTCTAGGCTAATATATAGTAAGCAGAATCAGTGCCTTGTTGCCTCCTAATCATGATTATGGCAGCGACTCTCGGCTTTGGCAAGGTGATGCTAAAGGTTCGTTCCCTATTAAGAGTAGTTATCTTCTACTTGAAAACCTGCCCAATGATTCTCCTAATCCTCATTGGGCTAAACTTTGGAAAATCAAAGTTCCAAAGAGAGTGCGTTGTTTTATGTGGCTAGTTGTTCATGATAGATTACTCACCAACAAGGGCAAACATTCAATGGGCCTTGGGGATGAGTGGTGCTCTCATTGTGATGGTGAGGTTGAGGATGTTTTACATGTTTTGCGAGATTGCCCGTTAGCATCTGCTTTATGGGCAAATCTAGTTCGAGTTGAAGTTAGGAGCAATTTTTTTTGGTGGTAACCCGCAACATTGGCTTGACTTCAATCTTTTGCATGCTAGTTGGAGAGTTGATAACTGTGATTCGAGCTCTATTTGGGCTACGACATGTCACTGTCTTTGGTCTTGGAAGATTAAAGAGGTCCATGACTCCGCTTTTATTAGACCTTTCCGGCCTTGGCAGACCATCATGGCCCAAGTTAAGTGTTTTTATGAGGCTTGCAAGACTGTTGGTTTCAGTGGCGTGCGTGAGGAGGATATGATTGAGGTTCGTTGGATACCACCCCGGGTGGGTTGGGTGTGTCTTAATGTTGATGGTGCGGTTAAGCAAGTGGCCAAAGTAGTAGGTTGTGGTGGCATTATTCGTGATCATGAAGGTAACTGGCTTGGTAGCTTTTCTAAATTTATTGCCTTCTGTACTCCCCTTGTGGCAGAGTTGTGGGGTTGTTTGGTGGGTCTTCAACATTGCAGATCTAGAGGTTGGCCGAGAGTTGTGGTGCAAATGGATGCCATAGCGGCGTGTCAGATTATTCAGGGGACCGAATCTCATTCGTTGGCTGGCTGGAGTATTGTTCGAGAGATCCGGAAGCTTCTCCGTATTCCGTGGGATGTGAAAGTTGTGCACATTTTTAGAGAAGGAAATAAGTGTGTAGACGAGTTGGCCAATTTGGGTTGTGCTCTTTTGGAGCCATTGATTTTTTATGAGCATTGTCCTCCTTCTGTAGGGACTTTTTTGCTCTTTGATGCTTTGGGTGTAGCTACCCCTCGTTGTATTCGTTGTTAGTTTCTCTTCTTTGGGGCGTTAGCCCCCGTTCAATACCAAAAAAAAAGTAATAGATAACACAAGTAATGGAGAGGATCTTTACTCCGCGCGTAGAGGATACCCAATTTATACCAAAAAGAGACTAAGTCGAGGGTTGAAGAAATTTAGTACAGTGGTGTGTCTGCCATTTCATAGTTCTGTTGGCAAAAACAATAAGTTAGCATACGGAGTGTCTGGCAAGGAAACTGTTAGTTGCACCCCCATTTGCATAATTACGCCTACTCAAAGTTTTTGCACTAATGTAGAACTTGAGTTGATGTGGAATCCGAGTTAGATCGACGTACGCTCTGAGCTGATGAGTTGATGACCCGACGTGGGTGTGGTACCTGCACACCCTCCGATGCCCAAGTCAGTATAGTGGATTGTTTGGTGAGATGAGATATGAGATCTAACCTGGGGCGCGGAGGTGGACTGGTATTTATAGCGTGGGTGGCTTAGTCCCAAGCCGTCAGATCTGGGCTGATCTTGGCCCTTGAATTGGGTGAGGCGCAGATGGTGATCCGTGCCTAAGTTCGCCGGCTTGCTTTGGTCTTGCGCAGGCAGGGCTATATCATCGTAGTATGTTGAGGTCGGTCTGAGGTAAACAGTGGCGGAGCTTCATAGGGACGGGAGGGAGCCGTCAGCCGTGGTACCCCCCAGAAAAAAAAGAATTTTTTTTTTACTATACTTCTACCCTAAAACGACATCAGTAGCGGAGCATGGTGGGAGCGGAAGGATACTATGGTACCCCCAGAAAAAATAAAATTTCTTTTTTAGTAGAGAAATTGTGAGTTAGTTTACCAAATTAACCTTCATTAATAACATTTGAAAAGATAAATTAGTAGAGTTATGAAAGATATATTATTAAATAATGAAGAGTATGGTAAAATGTGATGGTTTTTTTTTAGTTAGTAGTTGCGGCACCCCCCAATATTTTGGGCAAGCTCCGCCACCGGAGGTAAACCTCGGGCCGGAACAGTTTTTAACTTCGGAAGATGATATAAGAGTATTTTCAAATCCATTTCAAAATTTCTCCAAAAGCCCAAACCCTCTTCTCATTAGTTTATCCGTTTCTCTTTTCGGGGTGAACTACACTCTCCAAACACTTCCATCCTCATTCATTTTTTAACTTTTTACATTCATTTCAATGTTAATTTTTTCTACACCGCACAAGTGTATTAGATGTAAAGTTAGTTTAGTTACACTAGTTACAGAGAGACAGAGAACCAGAGGTATATATGTTACTGTAGCTAGCTTGTCCAAGAAGTGAGTATTACAATTAACAAAGTTCTGAATTCTATATTATTTTCTGACATGACTAAGGAGGATGTGGACTTGGAAGGGAAGAAAAAGAAAAGCAATTGTAGAAAAATGCTGTAGAGTAGTATTACAATATTACATTACAAGCCATGAAGAAGAAAAAATAACAGAGCTTTTGAACATGCATGTTTATTGACCCCACACTCACCTGAATGAAGCTGCAGCTAGTTAATTGGCCACTAAACTCAACAAAAGGTCACTAACTATATATATTCATTCCTATAATAATTAAAGTCTATCCTCCCAACGTAGAAGAAAGACAGTGCACCTCCACATGATATAGAATCGTGTTTTCTGCTCCCTAAACTGCCTTGAACACCTTTGCATTAAATGTGGCTTTCCAATTCTCCTTGACAACGATTCTCTTCCCATCATAAAACCACAACACAACACTCTGATATTAGCTAGATTGCAGCTCTTACAGAACAACAAGAGCTTATGATAGATATATATATATATATATATATATATATATATATATATATATATATATACTAGAACTTAAGATAAGCAAATTAATAATGTGTTAGAACGCTTATAGTAATAGGAGATGACATTGTGGTCCCTCTGTTTCTGAATGAAAACGTAGACGACAAAGCAGTCTTTGTCACATTGTCTCTCCTTCTCAATGGGATTTTTGCTGCTACAGCTCATCTCGATCGATGACAATACACCCTCCCTACCCTGTCTCTTCTCTCTATTCACTACTAACTAGTAACTACTAGCTTATATATATACTTTTATATTCTCTTCCTTTACTATATTATTATTATTATTACCAAAACATGCCTCCTTTTTGGGTTTTCTTTGTATCGATTCTCTTCCACTAACTATATTACAGATACACTAACTATTAAGAAAAGAATGGGTTATTGAAATTATCAAATTGCCTTTTTAATTTTTTTTTGTTCAAGGCAAATTTGAAAATTTATTATTATTTTATCTCATTTTATATTTGTAGGTCCCACTTTCTCATATTATTTTTTAATTTTTTTTATCTCACATGCTAAACTCATTTTTTATCTCTCTATCTCTCTCACTCTCTCTCTCCCTCTCTTTCTCACTCTTATCTTTCTCAATTTTATCTCTATCTGTCCCACCTCTACCTCTCTCTCACTATCTCTCTTCACATTTTATTTTTTTTATTCTCTCTAATGTCTATTTAATCAAAGTACTAATCATCAATTATCTATTTAATCAAACAACTAATCATCAACTATCTATTTATCCACTATCAATTATCTATTTAATCAACTCAACCACTACCAAAAATAGCAAACTACCCATCTCAAAATATTGGACGGGAAAATATATTTACTATTATAAATGGATAGTTTGTTTTTTTATAAATCTTTTTTATCTTTCTTTTGAGTTTTAACGGGTAAACATTACATGTTGTTGATATAATTTCATTATTTTTTATTTCTAACGGGAAAATATAAGACGTTGTCGATATAATCAATTTTTGAGCCGCGACAAGAAAGTACTTGATATTTTCCAAAAAAAAATATTTTTTAGTTTCAGCGAGTAAACATTATATGTTTTTGTTGTAATTTTATTTAATTTTTTTTTTACGGTGAAACGTTACACATTATCAGAATAATTACTCTATATTTTGTATTTGATTCAATGGGTAAAAGTTACATGTTATCATAATTTTATGACTGAGAAAATGTATTTTGTAACGATTGAAAATGTAAAATGAAGAAATTTTTTTAAAGTTGTAAAAATTCATTACTTAAACAACTTGAAAGATTTATTGTAATTGAATTCTGTCTAAGTCTATTTATACAAAGAATATGATGTTACCCGTGCACGGGTATACTTCTAGTTAGATTATAATTTCACTCTTGATCAACCAAAATATTTTATTTTATAAAATATCTAACTACCACATAGTCAGTCCAGCTAGGATTTTCCACACTTTGTGATAAAGTTGTTTTAGTTTGTTTGAATTGAATTGAATCAGTGCTGGTTGAAAAAGTAACACGATGGATATATCTTTTCACCGAACAGAATGTTTCTGAATGAATTGTGATTATCAGCTTTATAACAGATTATGTAACACACCACATGTAATAGTGGAAATATGAGAATATGATGAGATCAAGTGCGGTCTAAATATTTTTTATATACCTAAAACGCTCTAAAACTATAGTAATGAAAAAAATAAAAGGAAAGAGAAAATGGAGATGATCATAGCTCGGATTTTGAGACGGCTTAAACAACAAACACAAATTGCACACTTTAGATTAGACATGTTAACTACACTACAGTACTGGAAGCCGTTGAGCTAGATGATGAGACCTCATCTGATAACTAAGAGTACTTATCCCAATTAAGAAGCATAGATATACAGATCCTCATAATATAAAGCTTCCCTTTCTGTTGCTTTACCATTCTCCTTAACTTGGACATTCTCCCACTCATGTTTGTTTCCTTCTAATTCCAGCTGAGTACATTTATGTATCCACATTTTGGTCACAACAACAAATTTATATTTATATATAGAATTGAAGATTAAATCTGACTTGGCAGGTCAGGAAAGTGAGGAAACTAATGTTGTAATTAGATCCACATGTAGAGTTGCATCTCTTCTTAAGGCCCCATTTGTACTTGAATTTCACATCTATCTATGTGACTTTGTGACTATTGTCACGTGCCTTCTTTTTCCAAAATTCAATTCATTCAGACACTTATTTATTTATTTTATCTAGTTAAATCATGCCTGCCATTAGTGATATTGTCGATTTTCTGATAGCGATTAGCAAGTACAAAAACACCACCCTTATCTTTAATAGTACCCAAACCTCACATCTTATCCTAACTTTATTGATAATAAATGAGGTCCATGCTTTTTCCATATAGCTTCCTGCTCAACCCACACTCCCAAGTTCTGCGAAATAACCAATATGTCATTAATGAAACGCACATTTTTCACTGATTCGGTTATGGTTATCCGAAGTTATTCGGCCAAAGGCAACCGAACGGCTATTTTTTGAGACACCATTTTTTTTCAATTTTAGAGGTTTCGGGGTACCCACACCGAACACCCCTCCCTCACTAAATAATATAATATAACCTCTCCTCCCATTCCCACTTGTCAACGACACCAACATAAACATTAATCCCAATTCTAAGAAACTGTCATTTTCCTCCTTTCAACCATTATTATCACACTAGTCCTCAGTCCTCACTACAATTTCTCACCATTTTCTCCTTTCAAACACACTTTCCACACACTCAATTTCACCGTTCTTTCTTACACTCACATTAAATTAGAATAAACATGGCAACCTTTGTTCTTCTTCTTTTTCTACTTGTTATTCTCTTCGCAGCCCCTTCTGTTCAACTTTAACAAACCAAAATGAACCCTTTGTTGTCAAAATTGCTGATATGGCTGTAGTCGAATTATGCTGACTGCAGTCGAAGTGCAGTAGTAAAGTTTCGACTGATGCTGTTGAGTGGCAAGGACTGCTGCGAACCAAGTGAGCAGAAACAGAAGCTGTCGAAGTCGAAGTAGCTGCTGTCGAATTGTACTGATGCTGTCGAAAATGAACCTGCAAAAACAAAAATGTTAGATAAACAACCGGAGGCGTCTTGCGACTGCCCTGAAGAATTTATTTGCCTCTACTGCGCAAATTCCCCGAGGTACAACCGGGTCTTCTCAATCGCAGTAGAGAAAGAGGTATCAGAACTAGCAAGAAGAACTGGATATTAACAGGAGAGCAACCCAGAGCTCTTTTTCAAGAAATGTGGAAAATGGATTTTCTGATCTATCTTTCAAGTGCAACTCGAATTTGTTTATATAGGCTTTAAGAGAAATAGCTGTTAGAGACATAGGCTCCAGCAATCAATAGCCAGTCAAAAACCGTTTCGAAAATCAATTGTAATCAAAAGGTTTAACTCTGCGGTTACAGAATAAATGGGTTTAAAAGAAAAGAAGCCGTTGGAAGAAACTAACAGTTACAAAATAAAGGGAATTAAGTTTCAGTCTTCGACCAAATCTTTTCACCAGTCAGTTCGACCAGATTGTTTTGCCAATCAGTTCGACCAACTTGCAGTTTTCGACCTGAGCTTTTCGTTACAAAACATTTCGACCCGTGATTGAGCGTATACGGATAGGCTGATAAAAGTAATATTTTATTTAATAAAATTAGTACAAAGCCAGTCGAGCGCGCATGGGGGGGGGGGGGAATCGAAAGATTCACACTGAACCAAGCCATGTTGGTCCCTACTTGTGCGCGCGAGGGAGTCCCTTCTAGTTGCTTGTTTAAGCTTTAGTATATGAAGACTTTGGTGAATCCAAAGCCAAGCAAAGTGGGACTTCTCACTTTTGAAATATCTTTTTATTTTCAATAAAATACAACAATCCCCCACATATTTCAAAAGTTGAAAAATAAGTTTATAAAAGAGGTTTTCTGGGTTGACATCGTAGATGTAACGTTTCGGAGCTGTATAGCAAGCTATGGAACCAGTCCTAGATAGATAAAACATAACATACTGTGAATTGGTATAGCAAGCTATGGAACCCAAGACACATATTATATGTTAGAGGTTTTATTATCACATTACACCCCCACAATTCTTGCTGTTTTCGCGGTGTTGCGCTACTAGGCCCTGCGCGTGCTCGGTATTCATGAGTGCTCTAGAGACCTCGCCAGGATCTCATGCAAGCGGCCTCACTTGACACTCATATAGGTGATTTCATCAAGTGTATGCTGCAAGTCATACACCACCCATAAGGGCTATGAAAATCATTAAAAGCTTTAAGCTTATCCTTTTAACCCTGCAGTCTAGCACCATCACAATAACACCATAGGAAGGGACAATAATGAAATTAATTACTTGAATTAATTTCCAGTGCTAGCACTATCAAGAAGTGACTTGTTTTTACCACATTGAACCTTATTCATGGGATCTCCAATCACAAAGGTTGAGTTACCATCACTTCTTAATATCAGTTGGCTTTTAGTCCCATTCCCCTCGATGTTTCACATATCATTTTCTTCCCTAAGGGTTTTGTCAGAGGATCGGCCAAATTCACTTCTGACTTCACATAATCGATCGATATTGCTCCATACTTTTGCAATTGTTTGACAACATTATGTCTTAATTGCACATGTCTATTTTTGCCATTATAGGTCTTATTCTTTGCAACGGCTATTGCCGATTGACTATCACAATGTATTGACACTGATGGTGTCGGTTTTATTCCCAAAGGAATACCAGCTAAAAGGTTCTTCAACCATTCAGCTTCAATACCAGCCAATTCCAGAGCTACAAATTCCGACTCCATAGTCGATCTAGCAATAATGGATTGTTTGGCTGACCTCCAAGTTACCGCACCACCACCAAGTGTGAAAATGTAACCACTAGTGGATTTTGTCTCATCTGAATCAGATATCCAGTTAGCATCGCAGTATCCCTCTAATACTGCGGGAAATCCACTATAAGTAATACCATAAGTTGTGGTACCTCTCAAATATCTCATAAGGTGAGCAATTGCCTTCCAATGATCCTGACCAGGATTGTGAGTATACCTACTCAGACGACCGACTGCGAATGCAATTTCTGGTCGAGAAAAGTTCATCAAATGCAGTAGGCTCCCAATTACTTGGGCATACTGAGGTTGGTCAACAGGATCACCTCTATTTTTCTTTAAGCGTGAGTTAGCTTCATAGGGGGTACTCAAGGGGGTTGAGTCATAGTGTCCAAACTTCCTAAGAAGTTTTTCCACATAATGATCTTGTGATAATGTGATACTATCACCTTCCCTGATGATTCTAACTCCTAATATTACATTAGCCTCACCCATATCTTTCATGTCGAAACTAGATGAAAGAAAGGATTTTGTTTTGATAACAATATCCAGACAAGTACCAAATATGAGCATGTCATCTACATATAAACATATGATCACATGTTCTCCACATACAGTTTTAGTGTAAACACATTTATCAACTTCAGTTGTGGTGAAGCCATCTTCGACTAAGGTTCTGTCGAATTTTTCATGCCATTGTTTTGGTGCTTGTTTTAAACCATATAACGACTTAAGAAGTTTACATACTTTGTTTTCTTGACCTGAAACTATACATCCTTCGGGTTGATTCATGTAAATTTCTTCTTCTAAGTCACCGTTCAAAAAAGCGGTTTTAACATCCATTTGATGAATAACCAGTTTGTGGATAGAAGCCAAAGCTATTAAAACTCTAATAGAAGAAATTCTTGTTACTGGAGCAAAGGTATCAAAGTAATCAATGTTTTGTTTTTGAGAAAAACATTTTGCTACTAATCTAGCTTTGTATTTATCAATAGACCCATCAGGGTTATATTTTCTTTTGAAAATCCACTTGCATCCTATTGATTTTGCCCCAGGTGGTAAATCAACTATGGTCCAAGTGTTACATTTGGAAATTGAGTCTATTTCAGTTTTAATGGCTTCTTTCCAAAATTTCGACTCAGAAGAAGAAGTTGCTTCAAAAAAGGTTTCTGGATCTTTTTCGACAAGATAAGTATAAAAGTCATTTCCGAAAGATGTTTCTTTTCTTGGTCTTTTACTTCTCCTTAGTTCTTGATACGGTTCCTCGTGAGTTTCATCATTAGTACTTGCTAATGGTTGTCTAGATATACTATCATGTTTCAAAGGAAAAACGTTTTCAAAAAACTCAGCATTTTTAGTTTCCACGACAGTATTATTATCTAGAACATCACTTTTCACAACAAGGAATCTATAAGCAGCGTTGTGTTCTGCATATCCTATAAAAACACAATCAGAGGTTTTGCAACCAATTTTTCTTTTCTTAGGATCAGGCAACATGACTTTAGCTAAGCACCCCCACACTTTTAAATATTTTAAGTTAGGTTGATAACCTTTCCACAGTTCATAGGGGGTCTTTCCGGTTTTCCTATGAGGAGTTCTATTTTGTATAAAACATGCAGTTAATATAGCCTCACCCCACAAGTTAGTTGGCGCATTAGAACTTATTAACATAGCGTTCATCATCTCTTTCAATGTCCTATTTTTCCTTTCGGCTATGCCATTAGATTCAGGTGAATAGGGGGGAGTTGTTTCATGTATTATACCTTCCTTTTCACAAAAATCATTATAAGATATGTATTCTCCTCCACGGTCGGATCTAACTCTTTTAATCTTTCTATCTAATTGATTTTCGACTTCAGCTTTATATAAAAGAAAAGCTTCAAATGCTTCATCTTTTTGTCTTAATAGAAACACCTTAGTGTATCGCGAAAAATCATCTATAAACGTTACATAATAATTTTTTCCGCCCCTAGTTGGAGTTTGTTTTAAATCTCCTAGGTCCGTATGAATTAAACTAAGCAGTTCAGTTTCACGATGTACTGGGGGACACGATTTCTTTGTTAACTTGGTTTCGACACAGACATCGCATTTACTATGTTGATTATTACTAGTCGAAATCATGCCAAGACGTTGCAATTTAATAACATACTGAAAGTTAATATGACCTAGTCTAGCATGCCACATATTATAAGAGTGAATCAAGTAAGCAGAAGTCGAAACATTGTTATTGAAATCAAAAGTGTTGAGTACAAAAAGTCCATGATCATAATATTCCTTTCCAACAAAAATGTTGTTCTTGGTAAGAACAATCTTATCAGATTCAAATGTCACTTTGATACCATGCTTCAGCAGAACCCCAACAGAGATCAGGTTTGCCCTTATGTTAGGCACATGAAGCACATTTGTGAGAGCCAGAGTTTTTCCCGATGTGAGCTTGAGGAGAACTTTTCCTTTCCCCACAACTGGGGCTGGATGTGAGTCACCCAGATAGATATTTTCTTCTCCTTCCCCTACAGCAGTGTAGGAGGTAAAAACTTCTCTATTAGCACAGATGTGCTTGGTGGCTCCAGAATCCACCACCCATTTGTTCACATCAGTTGCCATGTTGACCAAAGAAACGACAGCAGCAATGACATCGTCATCCTCATTATCATCTCCACCTGCATCAGCCAAGTTGGCGTTAGCCTTAGGAGGATTGTCATTTCTCGCCCTATGCATGCATTTGGGTGCATAGTGTCCTGGCTTTCCACAAACAAAGCAGTATCCTCTTTTCTTGAATTCAGTGCTATGAGTACCAGGATAATGATCATTGTTCCTTTTGTGATACTTTTGATTAGATGATTTCTTGGGATCGTACCTTTTATTTGGAGAGACTGGTTTGCCTTTGTCGAACCTTGAAGGGTTGTTCATCACCATGTTTGCCCGTGAAGCCATTGATTTCGCCTTTGTCTTGTTACTCTCTTTTCGGTTGGAATCTTCGATGATGATATGAGTCAGCAGCTCGTTCAGTGACAATTGTTTGTGTTTGTGCTTCAGTTGTTGCTTGTAGTCCTTCCATGATTCTGGCAGCTTCTCAATCAGAATACCTGCAATGAACTCGTCAGGGAGAACTATGTTTTCAGCCTTCATTTCCTCTAGTAATTTGTGATACTGGTTGATTTGAGTTTTGATTTCGCCAGTTTCACTCATGACCCAATTGTAGTAGTTGCTGATGACAAATTTCTGCTTGCTTGCATCTTCAGCGGTGTATTTGAGAATCATTGATTCCCAGATCTGATTAGCTTCCTTGTAGGTGCAGTAGATGTCGAACAATTCGTTGGAGAGGGTGCTGAGAATTGTGTGACGACACACTTTGTTGGCATGGGTCCAAACTTCGACCTGTTTGGGAGTAGCAGGTTCGACAGGTTTGGAGTCAGTAAGAGCAGCTGCAACTCCGTGCATGTCAAGAAGGGAACTCACGCGTTCCTGCCACCTGCGAAAATTTTGGCCTGCGAAGACCTCAATTTTAGAGATGTCAGGGAAAGGTTTCGCATAAGTTACTGGGACAGCAGAAGGGATGATAACAGTGCTGTTGTTGTTGACGAGAGCACCGTTATCATCGTTGTTGATTGCGTCAGCCATAATAAATTCTTCAGATTGTTGTCGAAATTGCTGATATGGCTGTAGTCGAATTATGCTGACTGCAGTCGAAGTGCAGTAGTAAAGTTTCGACTGATGCTGTTGAGTGGCAAGGACTGCTAGATAAACAACCGGAGGCGTCTTGCGACTGCCCTGAAGAATTTATTCGCCTCTACTGCGCAAATTCCCCGAGGTACAACCGGGTCTCCTCAATCGCAGTAGCGAAAGAGGTATCAGAACTAGCAAGAAGAACTGGATATTAACAGGAGAGCAACCCAGAGCTCTTTTTCAAGAAATGTGGAAAATGGATTTTCTGATCTATGTTTCAAGTGCAACGCGAATTTGTTTATATAGGCTTTAAGAGAAATAGCTGTTTTAGACATAGGCTCCAGCAATCAATAGCCAGTCAAAAACCGTTTCGAAAATCAATTGTAATCAAAAGGTTTAACTCTGCGGTTACAGAATAAATGGGTTTAAAAGAAAAGAAGCCGTTGGAAGAAACTGACAGTTACAAAATTCAGTACAAAGCCAGTCGAGCGCGCAGGGGGGGGGGGGGAATCGAAAGATTCGCACTGAATCAAGCCATGTTGGTCCCTACTTGTGCGCGCGAGGGAGTCCCTTCTAGTTGCTTGTTTACTAGCTCTTATTAAGCTTTAGTATATGAAGACTTTGGTGAATCCAAAGCCAAGCAATGTGGGACTTCTCACTTTTGAAATATCTTTTTATTTTCAATAAAATACAACACCCTTTGGATCTCAAAGCACTTCTTTCCATCAAAAACACTCTCACCGATGTCTCACCAACTAAGCCCTTCTTCTCCACCTGGAACCTCACCGCACCTGATCCCTGCTCCTCCTTCTCCGGCATCACCTGCTCACTCGACCGAGTCACCATTCTCCGTTATCCCGTCATCTCTCTGTTATCTTTCGTTGTCGCAGAATCAAAGTTGACGGGATTTAATGAGGGGTGAGAGGACATATTGTTACCGAAAGATAAAAAAAGGATTCGGTTGAGGTCAACCGAAATATTTCGGTTGAGGTCAACCGAATGGTAAGAAAGAGGAGTGTGTCTCAAAAAAAGACCCGTTCGGTTGGCCTTAGCCAAATATATTCGGTTGGCCTCAACCAAATTGCACGTAAACACGTCCTCTCATTAATTGTAGTTTTGAAATATTTAGTGTTAGGGGATATGAGGTGAGTAGGGAGGGGTGAGAGAAAAGTGATGCCCTAAATAATCAATCAACTACTTCAAATCAGAGACACAAGAGAAGTTGAGAGTGAGGCCTTTTGAGGATAAAATGAAACCAACAAGAATCTCCACATCACAACTCTCTTATATGGGCCACTTTATAGAGATTAATTTGTTCTATTTCAAAACAGGTGACTTACAACTTACTAGCTTGTCAAATAATGTCTCACTGTTTAGAAATCAAAAAGGCTTGGCACTGAAATGTTGATACAGTTCTAATCTTATCTTTTAAGTATAAAAAAGCATTGGAGATAAGATCTTTAGCATATATATTTGTCGACCTGTGGGATTAGTCTACTGAATTATTTATGGGTCCTAGTTAATTAAATTGGCTACATGAAATTTCAATTATGGATAGAGAGGACTAGCTACACCAATCATAAAGGAGCAACATTATGATTTTTGATGTCTCTGGGACTGCATGTACTGCATTTGATCGCAACTCTCTACAATAGTGAGGATTGCACCGCGGCCAGGCTCGGGTGACCTGCGATTTAAAACCTTGCTAATGAGAGTGGCACATGTGTGACATTGACACTACGTGTCTAGTAAACGACATGTGTCATGTCGAGCACGGACACTAACACAATCACTTTAATTACTTCTATTTTTTAAAGGCTTAAAGGTACTTTTAGTCCCTGCAATTCCAAAACTTTTAAAATAGTCCCTGCAATTACTAAACGTTACTACTTTTAGTCCCTGCTGTTAGTTAAGGGTTAACACTGTTATCTTTTGATGATGTGGCACACCCCCCCACCCCACCCCCCCCCCCCCCCCACCCCACCCCCCCCCCCCCCACACTGTTACTAAAAATTACATAACTAAAAAATCCAAAATTAATCACACTGTTTCTTCTTCTTCAAAACACAAACACGTGTCTTCTTCGCAAATCCCATTGAAATCATTCAACAAGAAATCATTTTACAAGAAACCATTTTAGCAAAACCATTAAAATCATTTTACAAAGTTAAGTAACAAGATGAATCCGTGAATATGTTCTCTTCTTCTTCCCTATTCCATTGATGAATCTAATGTTTTTTGGGAACAAAGAAGATGGAGATGGCGAAGAAGATGAATCTGTGTGAATCTGTTCTCGTTCTCAAACCTAGAAACACTCGATTTTTCACCATCATTGATTTCTCTCACCCATCACCTGTTTCGTTTTCTTCTTTCCAATTCCATCCCCAATTTGAAATCACCCTAAACCCTAATTCCATTCAATAGGCGCTGCACCAAAACAACAGTGATCCCGTAGCGAATCTGTGGGTTTCAAAAGATGGAAATTTGTGAACCAAATCTGAACCCAGTATGGAAATTTGTGGGTTCCGAACGATGGGTTGTGACTTGAAACTTCTGGGTTTGGATGATGCGATTCTGGATTTGACGAAGAGGATTTTGATGGAATGATAAAGAAGGGGATTTTGATGGAAGAAGTTGAAGGATTGTTGAGGGAGAAGCGGAAGAAGTTCTAGTTGTTGTTTATTGTTGTTGCTGCGTTTCATCACAAGAAGAAGAACAAAGAACGTGGTGACCAGAGGGGGGGGGGGGTTCACGAGGAAGAAGAAGGGTGGGGGGGTGGGGTGGGGGGGGTGGGGGGGGTGTGCCACATCATCAAAAGATAACAGTGTTAACCCTTAACTAACAGCAGGGACTAAAAGTAGTAACGTTTAGTAATTGCAGGGACTATTTTAAAAGTTTTGGAATTGCAGGGACTAAACTGGATTATTGTGACATTTGCAGGGACTAAAAGTACCTTTAAGCCTTTTTTAAATTAGCATTAGTGTTTATGTATCTGTGACAGTGACAGAGTCGTGTCCGGTGTCCATGGTGCTGCACACATGGAAGTCAATTGTGGATGGCTGAAAACCGAGCGGGGACATATCATTTCAAGTTGTTGGGGGGTTTTTGTTCTGTTTTAAGTCTGAAATGAGAGAAAAGAAAGTTCCCAGGCTGGTGGGTAGTCCTACTGTGATACCATTTGTTGGGTATTTTAACAAACAGTGAAGGGAAAAGTTAGTTGCCATGTGTGTGTACGTTCAAGATGTGACTAACTGAGACCACACAGGACCAGTGTGGCAACATTCTCTTTAGGGAAACATCATGCAAATGTGTTCAATTATAGTGTGTGCCACGGTATCATGAAAGCTAGTGGGGGTGGGAAATAAGCTAGAGTAAGAAATATGAGGTCCATTTGAAATTGGAACAAGTAGAGGATGACAAATCAAAACTGAATTATTATATAGGCTAAATTATAGTTTTGGTCCATCTATTTTCAAATATTCAGATATTTGGTCCCCCTATTTTAAAACTCAGACATTTAGTCTCCCAATTTTAAAAAACTCAGAATATTTAGTCCAAAAGGGGATTTTTCTTTTTTTTGCTGAGTTGGCCTTCTGACAAAAAAAATATTGACGTGGCAGCTGACTCAGCTTGCACACATCATTTAATGAGGCCACATCAGATTTATTATTTATAATTATTAAAATAATTAAATAATCTATATTATTTATTATTATTATTATTACTAAAATCAACTAAAACAAAAATAGAAATGTTAATGGAAAAGATCAAATTCATCAACAAATTTTCAGATTCATCGTTCTTCTCCCTCTTTTTCTTCCATCAACAAATTTCCAGATTCATCTTCCAACAACAACAACAAAAACCCAGAAATTGCAAAATGCTACTCCCGTGAACTCTCGTTCTCACGCTGCTCCCGGACTCCCACTCTCACGCTACTCTCGCATTCTCGCTCTCCCACTCTCAACTCACTTCTGCGATGAATCAATGGAAGAGGCACTGAATCGTTTTTCGTTGTTATCGTTCTCACGCTCTCAAGTTTTTTCTACTTCATCGTGAGTCAATTTCTGAACCAATCAAAGAGGCACCGAATCAATTGACCCAGAAATTGAAACTCGAAACCCAGTGGAAAGAAGATCTGGGCAACAAAATCCTGTGGAAAGAAAAGGAGAAAGAGGTGTGATTAAGATTTGTCTCTCTCATTCTCTCCCTATTGAAGGGGAGAGAAAGTCTGGGAGATGAAATTTGGGTTCCTTAAATCGGAACGATGTGGTTTTTCGCATCACCTCCATCTCTCTCCTTCTATCACGTTTGCTTTCGCATCTCTCTCACGATTTGGGTTTCGAAACTTTTGTCTCCAGATCTACGATGACAACGATTTTTGGGTCTGGTAGCTTCGATGAAATGGAGGGAGGGAGAGAGAGCTTTGATTTGGAATTGGGAATCAGAGAGGGAGGAAAATGTTCTCAGATCTGGGTTGTTTTTCGGTTGTTGTCTTCTTTGAAAGACTTTTCATCTCCATTGTTAAGAGAAGAAGAAGAATGACAGAAGGGAGACATGGAGATTGGTAGTGTAGTTGAGAAGAAGGAGACTGGGGGCGTAGAAACTAGGTGGAATATTGATATTGATTTCTGCATTTGATATTAAACCAGTGAAAGGAAGAGAACCTGATGTTAACGATGATGATGATGATGATGATGATGATGATGATGATGATGATGATCACAATGATATTCTTCCTTTTTTGACAATATTAACTTGATGATGATAACGATGATTTCTGCATTTTTTGGTACTTCGCAAGGGAAAGGAAGAGAGCTTGATGTTTTCTGCATTTGATGATAATAAATTCTGATTTTGTTTTTTTATTTTAATTATTATAATTTTTAAGTAATGAGGTGGAATATACATGTGGCATCGTTAAATGATATGTGCAAGCTAAGTCAGCTGCCACTTTATTTAAGGGTAAAGTGCTCCCGGGGTCCCTTATCTTTATTTAAAGTAACGATTTGATCATTTATCTTTTTTTTGTCTTAAATCAGTCCTTTATGTTTTAAATTTTTGACACATAAATCCTTTTCTGTCCCAAATCAGTCCTTTATGTTTCAAATTTTTAACACATAAATCCTTTTTTTGACACATAAATCAGCATTGTTAACGGAAAAGGATTTATGTGTCAAAAATTTTGAAAGATAAAGGACTTATTTGGGACAATAAAAACATAAAGGACTAATTTGTTACTTTAAATAAAGATAAAGGACCCCGGGAGCACTTTAGCCTTTATTTAATGAGCGCCACATCAGCTGTTTTTTTTTTGCAGAAGACCAACTCAGCAAAAAAATTTGAAAAACCCCTCTTTGGACTAAATTTGCTGAATTCTTTAAAATATGGGGACTAAATGTCTGAGTTTTAAAATAGGGGGACAAAATATCTGAAATTTTGAAAATATGGGGAGCAAAACTATAATTTAGCCTATTATATATTTAGCATAAATTGGAGTGCTATTATTAGTTTTATTGGTTAACGTTAGGGACAAAGCAACAAACACCTTTTAAAAAACCCACTATAAAGTTAAGCAAGAGAATATTTACAAATGAAAAAAAAGTAAAATTAATGGAGTTTGGATCCAGGATATTAGTTAGACTTAATTGTAGTTTTAGTTTTCCTCCGTAATTTTAGTTTGGATCCGTAATTTTAGTTCTTGTTTCATTTCGCAAATTTTGTTCCACAATTTTTCAAAATTCTGAAATTTGGATCAATTTCGATATTGGGTCGGTAATTTGGTGATGTGATAAGTGATTTGCTTATGTGGCACTACCTACTAGAAAAAATGTGATAGTTTTTTTGATTTAGGACTATTACTGGCTACCCATGGAGTGTCCCAACGCTTTCAACGAATGACTAATCTCCGCTCGCTACTTGCGGCAATGATTTCGCTGGCCAACACGCCTTTTTAAGGTGGGCGGGAATCGAACCCGGGAGCAAACCGGATCGACCCCCACTACGTAGCTCAGGGTAGTCCGACCACTGAGCTAGACGTGTTGGTTAGAAAAAATGTGCTAGTTGATGTTCCATTTGGGGGATTAGTAAATAAAAAATGGAAACTTATTTAGTTTAATATCTCAATTAAATAAAAACACAAAATTAGGTGAATATGAGAAACCCTAAATCCTAAGGGGAGAAACATATATTCAACAATTAAGTGAGAAAGAAGCAAAACAAGCGGTGAAAAGTCTGAATTGAAACCATGAAGCAGTGTGTGAGTAATGGTTGAAGAGAAAAGCTTTTAGCCTCGTAAGAGATCTTTTCATGTGGGTGCACAATGGGAAAAGAGAGGAAGAGTGTGACATCCGTGGTTGACGAAGATTGAGAGTAATCGTCAATGCTCAAAAGTTGGTACGGACAAATAGCAACTCCTAGCAGCCAGTGAAGGGGCGCGTGAATGAACCAAATACACATCAGAATGGGATGAATCCTGAGGCTGTGCAGGCATGAGAGTTGAAGTTGAAGGAAGACTTAAAAGGGTTGATATGGATTACCTATACCAACAAATGCATTATCTTTTCTGGAAGTCTGAACATAAAAAGTCAATAATTTAGCGTGCTTGACTTGAAGCAATTTTGGGATAGGTGACTTTCTAGAAAACTAGTTTTTTACCCGTGCATACGCACGGGTGATACTGTATGGTCGGTGTATTACCATGATGTCATAATAGTAATTTGGAAGATATTGATAAGTTGTGAACAATGTCCAAAATGTATAATTTGAAATTCAAAGTGGAATATGCATCCCCGTTGACAATCAGAATTACATTGATCCATAATATTGTATTTGGACATTAGAGGTAAAATATGCATCCCCATTGCCCCTGCCGTTTGCATCCTCGTTGGTCCTCCCGTTGGCTCTCCCATTGGCACTCTCGTTGCCACTCCCGTTGGCACTCATGTTGGCAGTCCCGTTGGCACTCTCGCTCTCGTTGCCACTCCCGTTGGCGTTCTCGTTGGCACTCCTGTTGGCATTTTACTCATTTTTAGTAATTATAAAATAGTTATTTGGTAATTTTTTGTAGTGATTAAATTGATTGATTTTATTTTTTATGAAAAAATTAATTGATTTTACTCATTTTAATTGATTTTAGTAATTTTAGTAGTTTGAGTAAATTATAAAAATGAATATTTTTTTAAATAGCTGTGTGGGAAAAAGTTTTAAAAAAGTAGGTTTGAGTAGTTTGAGTAAATTATAAAAATGAATAATTTTTTTTTAAAATAATTGATTATACTCCAATTATTTAGTTGGGAAAAGCATAAGATTTATATTTTGGTAGTAGGTAAATGGTACGTTTAAAAAAGTGTGTGAGAGTAAAAAAGTTTGAAAAAGTGAAAAAATAAAATTACCTAAATATACTCCAATTGCTTAGTTGGAAAAATGATAAAATTGATATTTTGGTAGTGGGTAATGTATGGACTCAGACAAAATTTAATTAGTCAGAACTTTATCCCGTGAAAATCAAGACAATTTTAAAGTTAACAGATTTTATTAGCCTAAAACAAATATTAAAATTTTGTCAAATTTGAAAATTTTAAAATAGTAAAGAGGAAAAATGAAGGTGACATGTAGATTAAATTAAAGTAGGTATATTGTGAAAAATAGAGAAATGGGAGAATTAGAGGAAGAAATAGGAGAAGAGAGTGAAAAAGTGTGTCAGAGAGTGAAAAAATATGAAAAATAGAGAAATGAGAGAATTGGAAAAAGAAATAGGAGAAGAGAGTAAAAAGTGTGTGAGAGAGTGAAAAAGTGAAAAAGTTTCAAAAAGTGAATGAGTGAAAAGGATAAAATTGTAATTTTGGTAGTGGGTAAATGATATTGATAGATTTTAAAGTTAACAGATTTAATTAGCCTAAAACAAATATTAAAAATTTGTCAAAATTTGAAAATTTTAAAATAGTAAAGAGGAAAAATGAAGGTGACATGTAGATTAAATTAAAGTAGGTATATTGTGAAAAATAGAGAAATGAGAGAATTAGAGGAAGAAAGAGGAGAAGAGAGTGAAAAAGTGTGTGAGAGAGAGTGAAAAAATATGACAAATAGAGAAATGAGAGAATTGGAAAAAGAAATAGTAGAAGAGAGTAAAAAGTGAGGGAGAGTGAAAAAGTGTGTGAGAGAGTGAAAAAGTGAAAAAATTTGAAAAAATGAAAAAGTGAAAAGGATAAAATTGTAATTTTGGTAGTGAGTAAATGGTATAGATAGATAGTAGATTTCTCGGAAAACATGCAAGTGAGGACAACACATGCTTAAAAAACTCGTGTTGGTTTGTAAGGACAGTCAACAATCCTAAAAAGCAGTTTGAATTGGTACACTTTGTGAAGAAGCCACGTTAGATTTTTCTAGTCATTTATGTAATCATGTGTCATGTTATGTGTGGTTTGGCTGGGAAGAAAGAAACCCAGCCAGCTGGAAGAGTACCAATCTTTTTGTCCCTTAAACCCTTACTCCCTTTTTGAATGAAGGACTTACGAGGTTGTTGTTGCTCATTCTTTTAAAATGTGCGTAATATAATAATAAAAATAATCTACTCTCGATATAATAAAACAACATGCCAGCAAAATACTTTTTTAGACATTCAAATAAGTTGCCACGTGTCCAGTTTTTTAGACATTTTGGTCATTTTACCGCTAAATTACAAAAAATAACAGCTTTTTCAGAAAAGCTGACAAAAGCTGCAATCACAAAAAAAAGAAACAGAAAAAAAAAACAGAAAACGCAAAAGTTGCGCGCGTCAGAAAAGCAACAAAAACTGCAAACATAAAAAAGAAACAACAAAAAAATAATTATCAGTCAATCAAAATTTTTGAGCATGTGCATACACCGCACACACGTCACAACTCACAACTCACAACTCACAACTGCTTTTAATTTTTTTTTTCAATTCAAATTCTCTCTCTTTCTCTCTCTCTCTCTATTTAATTTAAACAAATACTTTTTTAGGCTAAAGTGCTCTCGGGGTCCCTTATCTTTATTTAAAGTAACGAATTAGTCCTTTATGTTTTTTTTGTCCCAAATAAGTCCTTTATCTTTCAAATTTTTGACACATAAATCCTTTTCCGTTAACAGTGCTGATTTATGTGTCAAAAAAAGGATTTATGTGTTAAAAATTTGAAACATAAAGGACTGATTTGGGACAGAAAAGGATTTATGTGTCAAAAATATAAAACATAAAGGACTGATTTGGGACAAAAAAAAGATAAAGGACCAAATCGTTACTTTAAATAAAGATAAGGGACCCCGGGAGCACTTTAGCCTTTTTTTTACATTTTTTTTCAATTCGAATTCTCTCTCTCTCAATAATTCAATCTAATACTTTCAGATATTAATTAATAAAAACAATTCCTTTTTTCAAAATATGAAAATATTTACTATAATCTACTAAAATCAAACATATTAAAACTATTAAAATCAATCAATTTTTTTGATAAAAAAAATGCCAACAATAATGCCAATGGAAATACCGACTTAATTACTAAAAAGGAGTAAAATGCCAACGGGAGTGCCGACGGGAGTGGCAACGAGAGCGCCAATGGGAGTGGCAACAAGGGCGGGAGTGCCAACGGGACTGCCAACATGAGTGCCAACGGGAGAGGTAACGAGAGCGCCAACGGGAGGGCCAACGAGGATGCAAACGGGAGGGTCAACGGAGATGCATATTTTACCTCTAATGTCCAAATACATTATTATGGATCAATGTAATTCATATTGTCAATCTCCTTTAATTTCTTCGACTCTATAATTTTCATTTGTATGTTATATGACATAATACCTATCTCTTTCCACTTTGAATTTCAAATCATACATTTTTGACATTGTTCACAATTTATGATTATCTTCCAAATTACTATTATGACTCTATGGCAATACACCGACCATACAGTATCACCCGTGCGTATACACGGGTAAAAAACTAGTTATAATAAGAAAGGATACTAATATCTCCCATCTATTAAAATCCCGTTATTCCTCTCGAACCAAATAAGCAAATACTCCTCTCTCTTCTCAACCAAACACAATATTTGATCTATACCTTACTCGAGCCCCGTAGTTCCGGCTTGAATAGTCGGTAGTGTGCTCCTGTGGAAGTCGTACCTTAGAGTCCAAGTCGGGGTGGTACCTACAATAACACTCTGACGCTCAAGTCAGCGTTGGGAAGTCTAGAATGAGGCAAAGAGAATGAATGTGTCCCTACTGCAGTGGATGAGCTGGTATTTATAGAGGTCGGGTGTGCCTGAGGCGCTTCCAACGCATAGGTGATGTGGTGCGTTTTCGATCGTTGAATCCGGATATGCGTTCCAAGCCATTGATAGCCGCAGCTCACAGATCGCCAACGAGAATTGATCTGCTCGCATAATTGGATCATTGCTAGGCCCAAATTCGGACTCGGGCTCGGCCCAATCCAGAACAATATCAAACTAAGTCTCTCCCCTCCCCTGGATTGATCTAAACGTACCCTAAGTTTCAAAATATTTAGATGGATATGTAAATTGCAGTTGAAGTAACAAGTTGTATGGCCAATTGTATAAAGAATACCAATGAAATTATAAGAATTAATACACTACATGTTTTTTTTGACAAAAATTAATACACTACATGTTATTGAACATAAAAATGAAAAACATTATACAAGTACCCTATTAGTTCAGAATTACTTATAGGAGAACGCTAACCGGTGCCCTTGGCAAGTTAAGGAATCAAAAGAGGCAAGTTTGTATGGAATCATAGTTTATTGGCTTAAATAGTTATTACCCTCTGCAAATATTTTTATTATCCAATTACCCCTGCAAAAAAAAAAGGTTTAAAAAACACCTTGTAAAATGTAACGTTATCCAGTTACCTCCTGCTGTTAACTTTTCTGTTAAAAAAATGTAAAATGTAACATTATCCAGTTACCCCCTGACGTCAGTGCCACGTGTCACCATATTATTGGGCCTCTGTGACACGTGGTACTGACATGCCACGTCAGCATCCTATGTCACCACTGCCACGTGGCATTGACAATGGAGGTAAATGCTTACTTAAAAAATAAATATTTTGGTGACCAAGGGGTGTTGAACTCGTGACCACTTAGTCATACCCACACCTCCTAACCACTGAGCCACATTAGTATTTGAGATTATTAACTCACCTAGAAATATATAATACATAATTCACAATTAATTTTTTTAAAACACAAACAAAGCACAAACAGCGAATCTGAGTACAGCATCCCCAAAAACTCAAACTCTTCATCTTCTACAACCAAAGTACAACAACCCCAGAAACTAAAATCATCTCTCACTCATCATCTTCAACCCATCTTCTTCCATCTTCCATTAAAACGCATCTTTCATCTTCAACAATCATCCATTAAAACGAAAACGAATTTGATGATGAACCAAATCTAAAAAACGAAAACGAATTTGATGATGAACCAGATCTAAAAAACGAAAACGAATTTGATGATGAACCAGATCTAAAAAATGCTTACGCAAATTAATGGAAAACGAAAATAGAAGATTAAAACGAAAACAAATCAGATTCTGGAAAACGGAAATAGAAGATTTCGTTTGATTCCGTTTTGATTTCGTTTTGATTTTATAAGGAAGATTACAGAATCGTTTTGAATTTCGTAGATTGATGGAAATTTGGGGATGAATTTCTGGGTTTCTATTTTGATGATGATGAATTTTGGGATGATGGTGATGAATTCGCAGATTGGGTTTCTACTTTGATGATGATGAATTCGCAGATTGATGAAATAGATACTATTAGTTGCCTTAATAATATCAAGAACTCATGTGGCTTAGTGGTTAGAAGGTGTGTGTGCCACTTTGGGGTCATTAGTTCAATCCCTGTTGAACACCAAAATCTTTATTTTTTAAGTAAGCATTTACCTCCACTTGGCCAAGTGCCACGTGGCAATGGTGACAAAGGATGCTGATGTGGCATGTCAGTGTCACGTGTCACAGAGACCCAATAATATAGTGACACGTGGCACTGACGTCAGGGGGTAACTGGATAATATTACATTTTACATTTTTTAACATGTATTGATTCCTTAGCAAAACCCTTATACTTATGCATCAAATAATAACTTCACTAAAATAACAAACAAAAATTTTGATGCCTAAGTTGACATCCCATAATACTTGAAGCCGTAACTAAATCAATATCATAATGATTAGAAGTCCTCATCAATCTTGAAAACAAAGTTCTTCCCAGCATCTTGGAGGCTTGGCATGACAGATGCCTTCTGATAATCACCCACTCTTCTCTCAAAGAAGTTAGCCTTTCCTCTGCTCAATCACGTGATAAACGGCTTAATTAAACAGATATTCAATAGATTGCTCTAGAGAGCTTAATTAAGTGCTTATTCATAAATTATTCAGAAAAGTGGAATATCAATGAAATACTCACTGCAGAGAAATAAACTCCATCCAATCAAAGGGATTATCTACATTGTACTTTTTTTGGTATCCCAAGGCAACCTGAAAGAGCAAAAAGAAAACTGGTTATCCAATTCCCTTCCCATCTTACAGAGGCAAAACAAAACATTTTATCCTCGTACGTACCAAAAGTCTGTCAGCAACAAATTTAATGTACTGGCTCATGAGTGTTGAGTTCATGCCAATCAATGCACAGGAGAGGGCCTCACAGACAAACTCAGTTTCAATTTTAACAGCATCATGCACAATATCATGAACTTGCTCAGAATCTAGCTGTCTCTGCAACAAGCTGCAGGCAATTGCAATGCATAATTGACTTATCATTAACCTCCCAAAATCTCATCAATCATCCAAAACAAATAGGTCAACATTGCATACTTACACCTTCATTTATTTATTAGCCTAATGAATGAAAAAGTTAACATTACCTGTAAAGAAGGCAAGCAAAATCACAGTGAAGGCCCTCATCTCTAGAGATTAGTTCATTTGAGAATGTTAGACCTGGCATCAATCCTCTCTTTTTAAGCCAGAATATGGCACAGAAGCTGAAATCAAAACCCAATTGAAGAAGAAAATCAGTTAAGAAAATAGGACAAGACTTGTAATAAGTAATAATAACTCATTAAAAAAATAAGGGAAGTTCTATAAGCTGTTTTTATTTGGGACAAGACAACTACCTTCCTGAGAAGAATATCCCTTCAACACAAGCAAATCCAACAAGTCTCTCCGCAAATGAAGTGGAACTGTAGGTACGAGAAGTTATTAGAAAGTAATTTCTATATTCCCTTTAGACGAATAATTGCGCTTAACTATCACCTGTTAATCCAACTCAATGCCCATTCAGCCTTCCTTCCAACACAAGGCAAATTTTCAATTGCATTGAATAATCTATGCTTCTCTCTTGAATCCTTAATAAACGTTTCCAACAGCAAGCTATACATCTCTGACAAAAATAAAACCTCAAATCAGGCAGCAAAGAAAATATTATGCTAAGGAAGAGAAGAGACATCAACTACAAAGCTAGTATACCAGAATGAATATTCTCCATTGCTATCTGAAAACCATAGAATGCCCTAGCCTGTCAATAATTAAAGTCAACGGTTATAACAGGCGAAATGGTTACACCAAAACTACTACGAAAATTCAAAGCTCTCCTTCTAGGAAACAATAACAAACACAAAGCTTAAAGTATGCACCAGCAGATTTCACTGGCGATTCTTCAAAGCAATTCCATCATAGTTAATGCAGCAAAATACCTCAGGAACTTGAACATCGTTCAGAAACCTTGCAGCCAAATTCTCCAAGACAATTCCATCAGATGCAGCAAAAAAAGCTAGGACATGTGTTATGAAGTGCTTCTCAGAATCAGACAACGTTGCCCAGTGCTGTACATCACAGGAGAGATCAACCTCCTCAGCTGTCAACCAAATTCGGAGTCATTAAAATCAAGGGACCAAAAATAACAAAAAACAATGTGTTCAGAAAAAATAGCCACTAATCTGTGCAACATGATTTAATTACTAATAAATTTAAAAATGTTTGAAATAATGGTTGAAAATTCTGTATAATCTCTAATCATTTACATAAATAATCCTAATAGAAATCATGAAAGTGAAATATCTCCCAACCAACTGCATGCGAGTAACTAACTATCATCAAACTTGTACATGAAACTATTTATGTCTGCCAAGCCAAGCCACGCAACGCAATTTTAGCCAATAATTATTAAGAAGCGAGAGAGAAAAACAAACAAAAATCAGTTATACATGTAGAGAGACTTTCCGAAAAATTTATTAAAAAAATGAATAGAATGTCAAATACAAACAATTGCCATGTGTTGAATTTCCATGTATTGAAGTTAAACGGCACCAGAAACAGAGACTATGAGATAAGGAAGAAGACAACACATAAATAGAAAATTTCTAGAAAAACAGAGGCCTTGGGGAAAAATGAAAATTGCGTGAGAGGAATGAAAATTATGGCTTAATTTAGAAAGAAAAAATAAAAAAAAAATGGTGATAAAGTACCGGTCCAGAAACTGGCTTCTGCTTTCTTGTACATCTCCCAAATTTGATCGTAGCGAATAGGGAACATACAAAACCTCTGTGTTTGCTTCATTAGTATGGGTTCCATTTCTTCTTCTTCTCTTGCTTTCGGTACTCCATTCTCCAAAGAGCCCATTGTTCAGAGACGAAAAGATGAGAGTAAAAGTAAACCCTTCTAAAACCCTCTTTTCTTATCGTTATCTGGAAACAGAGTCTCCAAGTTGTTGACGGGGAATATGGAAGGAAAACCCACGAACGCTGATTTTACAGTTTTGTTAGTTTCTTTTCATCGTACGGTTACACTATGACGATTCATAGTATTTTACGCGATATCATAGATCAATTGTAGTGGTTCACCGGGGAATAATTTGATTTGTCACACTAGAAGCATCTTTTTTGTTGACTTACGAAAAACGATATCCGAAAAACTTGACTAAAGCTACTCAAATAAATACAAGCCAAACTCAATTAACATTAAAAGATATAAGGCATCAAGAAAGCATCCAATGAGTCATTCTCCTTGCTTGTTTACAAGCTTTTATTAAGCTTAATATTTAAAGACTTTGGTGAGTCCAAAGCCAAGCAATGTGGGACCTCCCACTTTTGAAATATCATTTGTTTTTTTTCAATAAAACACAACACTTTTACCCACGGTTTTGTTCGTAGGTAAAAGTTTTTTTCTAAAAAAAAAGACTTTTACCCACGGTTTTGTCCGTAGGTAAAAGTCCATGTTTTTTAAAAAAACTTTTACCTACGGACAAAACCATGGGTAAAAGTTCAGTTTTTTTAAAATTTCCAAAACAACACTTCAATTCCGGAAATATCCTTTTTAACATAATTTCGGAAGCCATTTTTTGGGAATTCCGGAAATACCTCAAATCCCGATAAATCTGGAAGACTGTTTTTTTTTATTTTCCGGAAATATCTCATTTTACGGTATTTCCGGAATGTAAAATGTGTTCCGGAAATACCGTAAAATGCGATATTTCCGGAAAATAAAAAAAAAACCTTCCGGATTTATCTGGATTTGAGGTATTTCCTGAAATTTTGTGGATTTAAGGGGTAGCTTCGCCCGTTTGGTCGTAAAAAAAAAACTACCAGATAAGTTTTGTTTGTTTTGTAGTAAAAAAAAATGTAATAATTGTATGTACGGTCCACCACCTTTATAGAGGTATCTCGGTAATATTACATCTCTTCAAAATATTGATTTTTATGACTAAATATGTAAAGTGCGACACTAAGTAGAGTATTTTGGGGTACTTTAGGATCCATAAAAAATTTAGATGTTTAAATACGCGAAGTTCATTCATCCATAACCGTTTTGGTGAAAACAAAAATTAATTTCGTGACAAAATATGTAAAATGCGACGATAAATAGTGTATTTTGGGATACTGAAAGGTCCGAAAAAAGTTTATATATTCAAATACGCGAAGTTCATTCTGCGATATTTGTTTTGGTTAAAACAAGGCAAAAATGCTCCTGGGGTCGCTTAACTTATTTTCAGGTTCCGAATAGGCCCCTTATGTTTTTTTGTTTATGTTTTTGTAACGAATAGGTCCCTTTATGTTTTAAAATCATTGCACCGTTGCCCTTTTTCAGGTTTCGAATAGGTCCCTTATGTTTGTTTGTAACGAATGGGTCCCTAAAGTTTTAAATCATTGCACTGTTGCTCTTTTTTGTAACATAGTTCAATGGATAATATTAAAAAGGACAACGGTGCAATGATTTTAAACATAAGAGACTTATTCGTTACAAAACAAACAAAAGGGACCTATTCGAAACCTGAAAATAAGTTAAGGACCCCGAGATCTATTTTGCCTTAAAATAAAAATTAATGTCATGATAAAATATGTAAAGTGCGACGTTAACTAGAGTGTTTTGGGGTACTTTAAGGTCTGAAAAATTTTAGATGTTCAAATACGCGAAGATCATTGCTCAATAACCGTTTTGGTGTAAACAAAAATTAATTTAGCGAGAAAATAAGTAAAGTGCGATGTACAACAGTGTGTTTTGGGGTACTTTAGGGTCCGGAAAAATTCTTAAGTGTTCAAATACACGAAATTCGTTCCTCAATAATCATTTTCGTGAAAACAAAATTTAACTTCGTGACAAAATGTGTAAAGTTTGACGATAAGCAGTGTATTTTGGTGTACTTTAGGGTTCAGAACAATTTTCAGATTTCCAAATATGCAAAGTTCATTCCTCAATAACCGGGTTGGTGAAAAAAATAATCTTGTGACAAAATAAGTAAAGTGTGACACTAAGCAGTGTGTTTTGGTATACTTTAAGGTCTGAAAAAATTTAAATGTTCAAATACACAAAGTTCATTCCTCAATAGCCAGTTTGGTGAAAAAATTAATTTCTTGACAAAATTCGTAAAGTGCGATCATAAGCAATGTATTTTGAGGTAATTTAGAGTTTGGAAAAAAATTTAACTGTTCAAATACACAAAGTCTGTTCCTCAATAACCGGTTTAGTGAAAAATAATAATTTCCTGACCTAAAATGTAAAGTGCGACGCTAAACAGTTTGTTTTGGGGTACTTTAGGATTCGGAAAAAATTTTAACTGTTCAAATATGTCAAGTTCGATCTTCAATAACCGACTTACGCAAAAGAAAAATTAATTTCGTGATATGTAAAGCATGTCACTTATGAATGTGTTTTGGGGGTACTTTAGGGTTTGGAAAAAATTTTAAGTACCCATCACAAACCCCTTATTATTCTTCTTCTTCTTCCGTAAACCCCACGTGCTTCAGAAGACCATCACAAGTTCTCAATAGGAAAGTTGTTAAAACAAGAGGAAAGAGTTGAATATTGCAAACAGAAATATGAAGATGAAAGCTAAAGATTAAAAATCATTCATACAAAAAATTAAAATGTTAAGCATCTAAAAGTTTCATATCAGAAAAAAATAAAGGAATTTAACTATCTCAAAAAATAACAAAAATTCTAAAGAATCGTATAGAAAAGAAGGGGGTGAAGAGTTGCAAATTTGGAGCTGGAGAGTGTGGTAGCTGGCGATTGAGAGCTTGCATGTTCGTATCTAGCCTGGATCTGTTGCTCGGTGACAAATGGTTGCGGCTGTCCCTTGGTGGTGAAAAAAGATCGAGAAATGAAGGATGAGAACTGGAATAGGGAGAACTAGGCAAGAGAGTATTGAAAAAGGGGAAATTGAGTGTGTGAGAGATGAAAATCATGCAATTTCCTATTGAAAGATTGAATCTATTGTGTGGCACTTAGTAGTTGTTGTTGTCGTCTACGCGAGGAACGATCGCATTGCTGTCGCACTGCTGTCGCACTTTGTGGTGGAGCTGTGAAAGAGCAAGAGAACACAGCTTGAGAGCAAGAGCGTTTGGGAGATGAGTGAGTTTCTAAAAAATAGGGAGGTGAAGCAAGTTGGTTTTGGAGAGAAGGTGAGATACACACGGTTTGGAAAATAGAAATCGAATTAAATGACTCATAGTTTAGTTCAAAAATTCCAGACAATTAATTGAGTCATTGGGAGATTCCAAAAAAGTAATTCATTTCATTTATGACTCATAGTTTAGTTCAAATGACTCATAGTTTAGTTAAAAAATAGAAATCGAATTAAATGACTCATAATTTAGTTAAATTCAATTAAATGACTCATAGTTTATTTAAAAAAGTAATTATAGAGTTGAATTAAAAATAATTAGGAGATTCCAAATAATAACTTTATTTTTTTCCTTAAAAAAACTTTATTTTTCTTTTCATTTTTAGTCTAAAATTAGTGACCTCATATTATATTATGTTGACAATATCCACCAAAAAAAATAAATTATGTTGACAATGATCACTTTTCTTTTGGTTTCGTTACATTGCAATGGTTAGAGTTTAAGTAATTTCCTTTGTTGCTATTTACATGGTTTTATGTATCGGGAATGAAAGAAAGTTATACAACGTGTTTGCACGATAATAATTTTCATATTGGTTGACATATAATTTTAACAAATCAACAAAATAAGGATACTATTAACTACCATATACCACGAGGTATGGAGAGAGGTGGAGGGAACGGCGGAAGAGGACGGTGGGATAGTGGAGATCATCGTGTGGGGTGGCAACGCAGGAGATATGGGGACGGAGACAACTAGAAGGGGCTTCCGGAGTAATGCTAGACATGTGGCGAGATTTCAGGATAGGGTTTTTCCTCGGGAAGATCCAGGAGGATGGCAAGTTGTCCGTAGAAGAAGGGAGAGGGTTGGATTCTTGAAGACTGACATTGCTTCTAGACCTAATAGGGAGGGGATGATTTATGATAACGTTTCATCTTTCAACTTCACTAACTTCCCTATTAGGTTTAGGGCACAAGACCTATTTGATGTATTCTCGAATCATGGGAGGGTGTTGGAGGTGGTGATTCCGGCGAGAAAGAATGGTAGTGGGAATCGTTTTGGCTTTGTGCGATTTCTAGACGTGAAGGAACCGGAGAGATTGGCCACTTATCTTGACAACATATTCATTGATGATGTGAAGCTTTTCGTGAATATGCCTAGATTTGAACGTGATGATCGCAAAGGTACAAAACTTCCGGAAGTCCCTCCGAAACCGGTATTGAATCATGTTCAAGGTGAGCCATCAAAAAAATGTGGGCACCAAAGAGTTTAACTAGTCACATTCAAGGCGAGGTTCATAAGGTGGGGAACGATAAGGTGGAGGTTAGTTGTGATCTTTCGGTTGAGATGACGTCGGAGCACAGTCTTGTTCTTTCCAAAGCCATGGTGGGTGAAGTGATTCATCCAGGTAAATCATATTTCATCCACGACGAATTTGTAAGACAATGGGTGTTCTCGATCAAGGCAACACCAATGGGGGCTAATTTGGTGCTCCTTGAAGGTAGCAAGGATGAGGAGGATTTTAAGGGGTTCGTGGAAGAAGCAAGGGAGTGGTTGTATCAATGGTTCAAATGGATACGACCGTGGAAGGCATCAGATGTGGAAAATGAACGTGTTGTATGGATTCGATGTTTTGGAATACCCATGCATGCGTGGAATGTTGAATTCTTCTCTGAACTTACTTTGCTGGTGGGTACTTATCTTTTTGCGGATGATGACACTGAGAAAAGGAGGAAGATGGATGTTGCTCGAGTTATGGTTCGAACTCAGTCCTTTGAAAATATCAATCGTGTGTTGCAAGTCTCCTTAAACAAAGTTATGTTTACAATCAGATTGGTTGAGGATTGGAGCGGTCCGCTTAGATGGAGTGGCGGTGTTTCCCAACCCACGGCTGTTAGCGTAACTTTTGAGAGTGATTCTCAGAATTCTGACGAGGAATGGCAAGACAATTTTGGGTTCATCGGAGAGGAGGCCGGCGCCGGTGACGTGGCCAGACTTTTGGTAGTTAATGATGCATTAAATCAGGCTATTAATAATCCCCATGATTGTAGGAGAGAAGTTAGGGAAGTTGTTGAGGAGAAAAACAAAACTATTAATACTTCTCATGATTGTAGGAGCGAAGTTAGGGAAGCTGTTGAGGAGAAAAACAAAATCGTTAATACTTCCCATTATTGTAGGAGACAAGTTAGGGAAATTGTTGAGGAGAAAAACAAAACTGTTAATCACGTAAATTTGAATAGGAAGGAGATGATTCCTTGTCAGGTTGGATATTCATCAAATGTGGGCCCAGTCATTAACTCCTCTTCTAATGATGGTTCGGTTCCTGATTCGTTGTTGGGCCTATCTCATCAAAATAATTCTTTGCAGGATGTTAATGGGTTGGGCTGTGATTCTCTGCTGGGTCGTGGTGCTCTTTCATTGTTGGACTTATCTCATCAAACTAATTCGAAACCTCTTGTGGAAACCGTTGGAGCGAATTCTCCAACTACTATTCTTTCAAGGCCTACGTCGTTTTTCCCTGGCCCGACTCGTCGAAAGAAACAACGCAAGCTTCGCATGGTGGGAGTTAGGAGACCCCTTCATTCCGGTAAATTACGTCGTGTTGTTCATGAGTTGAAGGAAGTCACAGAGGGTATGGCTGGTGGTGGTGACGGTGAATCAGACAACCGTATGAATAGTTCTTCGTTTTTCTCTGCAGGGGCAGTCCTTTGTGATGATTCCATCAATAGCTCAGATATTGTTCGGGTGAATAATAGGTTTTGGGCTCTCCAAAACAAAGCGGTGGCTAGGAAGGTTTGGGAGGAGGCCAAGAAGTTGGGGGTGGAGAGTAATCAGGCTGACGAGCGTTATATTGATTTGATTGAAGCTGGTGAGCTACGTGATAAAGAAGTTAGAAATAAGGGGGTGGCTAAAAATGGTGTCTCATGAATATTCTTTCACTAAACTTAAGAGGGTGAGGCGATAGTGAAAAACGTCGTCAGTTGGCTTCCTTGATCCGTACGGGTAAGTTTGATTTCATTTGCTTACAAGAAACTAAGAGGGAGTCTTTAGATAATAATCAAATTGGACAACTATGGGGTAATTATCAGTTTGATTGGTCGTTTATGCCGTCTCGGGGACTGTCAGGTGGAATTTTGTCTTCATGGTTGGTAGATTCTTGGTCAGTTAATTTCTCTTTTAAGGGTGTTGGTTTTGTTGGGGTGTGCGCCGTGTCTCGTGGCATTCTAATCTATGTGGTGAATGTGTATGCTCCTTGTTCTTTGATTGAGAAAAGGAAGGGTTGGGAGGAGTTGAAGAGGTTAAAAATGAGTTTTGCTAGGGGTGAGTGGTGTGTGGTTGGGTTAAAATTTCGTGACTAGTGTTGAAGAAAGAAGAGGTAGGAGTGGGGATGGGAGCAACTTCCAAGATATTGTTGAATTTAATAATTTTGTTGACGACATGGACCTTATTGATGTATCTGTTTCGGGGAAAAAGTCCTATTGGTTTTGCTCTGATGGTATCTCTATGAGTCGATTGGATCGTTTTCTTATAACTGAAGGTCTTGTATCTATATGGAATGTTTCGGGACAGTGGATTGGTGATAGAGACATATCGGATCACTGCCCGATATGGCTCATTCGTTCTCTAAAGAATTGGGGTCCCAAGCAGTTTCACTTTATTAATGGGTGGTTAGAACATGGTGAATTTCGCCTTTTGTGAACTCTTGTTGGGCTGGTTGCGGCATTCATGGCAATAAAGCTTTTGTTTTGAAGGAAAAATTCAAATTTCTCAAAGCTAAATTGAGGGATTGGAACAAGGAGGTGTATGGTGTTATTGATTTGAACATTGGGAAGGAGGTTCAGGACATTAATATGTTAGATGATATGTTGATTGACTATTTTGATACCGAAGTGGTTCTGCGAAGGAAAGAAGGCACTGCTAAGTTTTGGAAAGATATTAGAATGAAGGAAACCTTATATATCAAAAATCTAGATCTCGGTGGATTAGAGAGGGCGATGCCAATTCAAAGTATTTTCATTCTTTCATGAATAGTCGAAGGAGGAGAAGTAAATTTCTCCTTATGGATGCGAATGGTGCTTTAATTGATGATGTGGAAGAGGTAAAAGACGTGGTTAGAAGGCACTTTGAGAAGTGCTTTGAAGAGACTCAACAGGCTCGGCCCAATCTTGATGGGGTCGTTTTTAAACAAATTTCTAGTGGTGATAATGACCTTTTGGTGAAGCCTTTCTCGGAGGAGGAGATTAAATAAGAGGTTTGGAACTGTTGTCATACCCCAATTTTGTCCAGCTTAGATCAAAACCCTAATTTTCCACAAAAATAAATAAGTTGAGGAGTGAGAAGCATTATGCATTGCATTTTGGGTCTTAGAAGTCATTCCAAGGTCTTTAAAGTCATTTTTAGGGTTGGAATGCACTTGTTAAGCAAATTAGGGTTTTAGGGTCAAAAAGGGCATTTTGGTCATTTTTCGTAAAAAGATGATTTTCTCGCAAAAAATGCACATCCACAAAAATTACATTTTTATTCTATCAAGGATAATTTTTGTACAATTTTTTAGAAAGAAAACCCTAGTCAAAATAATTAAAAATGTATTTTTCCACTTTTAGTGCATAGAAAAATAAAAAGGACCATTAAATATTCCTCAATTCTTAAGTGACAATTTTTATTGTCATGAGTGACTAGAGGGAATATTTTATGGTGCCCAAAAACATGTGCCACATTTTCAATAGTTGCATTCCCATTATTTCCCATGCCCAAAATTTCAAATTCAAAAAAACTCAAAAAAGGAAAGTGTCCTCAATAAGACAAAATGTACTATTTTGTGCAAGCTTGCATTTTTTTTCCTTCCCTCCTCATGGCTGCGAATTCCAGCCCATTTTTACCTCATTTTGTGTTTCTTCATGCCCTTAATCCATGTGAGTTGTACTCCTAGCCATTGATTAAAATTCTAGATCAAATCCTAGGCTACAACTATGTGCAAATTGACCTAATTGCCCCCAACAATTTTTGTGTACAAAAAACTCTTCAATTTCATATGACACCAGCTCATTCCCTTCCATTTGTGCTTTATCATTGTCCCTAATCCATGTGCATTGCAATCTTGGCCCTTGATTCAAATTCTATCTCAAATCTCAATGGTTGGCAAAAGCACAATGTCCTATATACCCTTAATTTTGCACCTCATATAAAACCCAAAAATAAGAAACCAAAGGGGGGGATTCTCATTTTACCCTAGCACACAATCAGATCACAATTCCTCTCCTCCTCCCCTCTCAAACCCAAGACCACCTCCCACCATTTCCACCACCAATTCTTCAATTTTAAACCATCCAAACTTCATTATTCTTGATTCCTACACTAGATCCACTTCTAATCTTGCATTATCTTCAAAGTTCATCATCAAATCCTTCAATATCAAGTGATTTTCGTGGGATTCAAGAGGAGGTTCAAGTGTTCTTGGTTTCTATTTTGATCTTCTTCTTCATTTCAAGCAAGATCTAGAGGTAAGCTCACAAACTCTTGCATTTTCTTTAATTTTCATTATGTAATCTCCCTTCTCCTCATCTCAACTCCTTCATATATTGTTGTTGATGCTTTGAGGAGCCATCTCAAACATTATTGACAAGCACTTAGGGAGGCTTGGGTGTTTGAGGTGGCTCCTTGGCTTTGAAGGAATTGTTCTTGTGTCTTCTTGCATTTTATTGTATTTTAAACCTTGTTGGTATAATTTTCATCAAATAAAAACCCATTCTCATACCCATTTTGCTAGTTTTGTTTCCTTTGATTTTGCGTGAATAAATGCATGATTTGGTTGATGTTTGTCTTAGGAACTTGCATGATAGATTAGGTCCTCTTCTTTTGTGTTGTTTTGTGTGTTAATTTGTCAATTTTTGCATGAAATAAGTTGATGACTCCATGCTTGTATGCATTCGGCCATGACTAGGTTTTTACCCCTTTGATTGCTTGAAGATTGTCATTTTGATTGTGGTTGAGTAAATGCAAGTTATGTCATTGTGTTTGTTTACTTTTTACCATTTTACTTTACCACTTCATTAACTTTTTACCAAAAAAACATAAAAACATTTTACCACTTTGGTTTTTACCATTTCACTTAGTTTTTACCAAAACATTTTTATCTCATCACATAAAACATTTTCACCTTCATTCAAAACATTTTACCACTTGCATCTTTGCATAAAAACCCCAAAACATTTTCTCATTTGCATTTCATACTTTTTCAACTTTATAAAATAAACCCCAAAATACTTTTACCACTTTCAAGACCAAAAACATTTCATCTCATTTCCAAAACACCAAAACCCAAAAACATTTTACCACTTTCTTACCTAAACCTTTTACCAAAACATTTTCACCCTCATGCATCTTCATCCATCCCTATTTATGCGACACTCTCATGCATTCTCGAGTATTTATGCCTTGCATAATAAATGTAATCATACTCAAATGCTCATGCATTCTTGTATGCTCATGCATCCTCTTGTCTACTCATTCATGCATTCATTCTTGTATGCTCATGCATTCACATGCTTGCCAAATCATGCATCATTGCTCACATGTTCATTCACCTAACCTAGAATACTCTATGCCTATGATCAATTGTATTCCTTTGTTCTTGATGCCATTTGAATGTCTTGACTTAATTGTGCACAAACCCTTTTACACAATCATGTGCCCTTATAAGGCTACCAACATGTGTAGCATAGAGGCATATGTGCCCCTCTTGAGATTGCTTCCAACTTGTGTAGCAATTCTCCTTCACACACAAACGCTATTGTTTTGAGAACTTTGTCTTGCATCTATGACAATTAAATCTCTTGATTATATTGGCATGCTTAATCTTAGTTGATGATCAACATGTTCATGATTGCTTGATTAGTTGAATATGTTTGAACTTCATTCATTCATTTTGCATTTGGTTTTGGACATAGAATTCGATTGAAAATGATTTATTTATTTTTCTAAAAACTCTTTTCCAAACCAATTAATTTTCAAAGCATTTTCAATAAACAAAAATAAGCAAGTAGTGGAGGTCACCCATAACCTTTGTTAGTTTGATCTCTATGAACGCTCTTCAATTTCACATGAGTACTTAGCGATGATTACTCATAACCTTTGTTAGTTTAATCATTCGCTAATGCTCGTCCTACTTCGAAAACCTTTTCGAAAATATAATAAAAGCAAGTTGTTACTAATAGTCAATCAGAACCTTTGTTCGTCTGACTAGAGGTAACAACCCTTTTTGAGTATTTAGCAGTGATTACCCATAGCCTTTGTTAGTTTAATCACTCGCTAATGCTCGTCCTATTGCGAAAACTCACCAAAAAGATAAAAAAAACAAAAACCTTTTCAAAACTAAAGAAGTTAGAACTACGTCGCTTTGATTCCCATTTGGGATACGTAGGAGCGAGCCACGTCCTCGTCAAGCACAACAAACCAAAATTAATTCGATTGCGAAAGCCCTTTTTGATCATCTAAAATAAAAACCGATTATCATTAATGATCACTCGCGCCGTTGCCGTTTGGTTGTTAATGATAATTTCATTTTCAAAAGAGTTAGTAGCGCGGCCACTCTAAACCGTTGTTGTTTGGTCGTCGCGAACACTCGAATCAAAAGCAAAACCGATTATCGTTAATGATCACTCGCGCCGTTGCCGTTTGGTTGTTAATGATAATTTCATTTTCAAAAGAGTTAGTAGCGCGGCCACTCTAAACCGTTGTTGTTTGGTCATCGCGAATCCTCACTCCTACTGCGAAAACTCATCTAAACAGACTAAAAAAACAAAAACCTTTTTAGGACAACCAAGAACTACGTAGCTTTGAATTCTCCATCGCACCAGGAGATACGTAGGAGCGAGAGGCCAACTCTCGTCAAGCGCAAAAAATAAAAATTTTTCATTAAGTCTTCTCACTCCCTTCTCAATAAAGAGGCAAAATAAAAGCATTTTCAAATCAACACTTCAAACCACACATTTAATTAAAGGTTTCCTTTCGGTAGAAAGGAGGTACGGGGTGCTAATACCTTCCCCATGCCTAACCGACCCCCGAACTCATATCTCTAGTTTTCGAAAGACCATCCGCCTTGTCTAAAAGACCTTTTTTCAATGTTTTGGTCTTAAAATTAAAATATTGGTGGCGGCTCCATACCTTTTCCACGTTGTACAATGAGAAGTCCGAACCGGATTTTTTGGGGTGCAACAACTGTGACGGTGACAAGAGTCCGGGACCGGATGGGTTTAACTTGAAGTTTATTAAGGAGTGTTGGGATTTGGTTCGGGGGGTTATAGTAGTTTTTTTCCATGAATTTCATATGAAGGCGTCTTTGCCAAAAGCTATCACGGCCTCCTTTATTGCTCTTATTCCCAAAAATGATCATCCTCAAAGTTTGGGGGAATATAGGCCTATTTGTTTGATCGGTTGTATTTATAAAATTCTTGCCAATGTGCTTGCTAGTAGGTTGAAGAGAGTTCTTCCCAATGTTATTTCTAGTTGCCAATCGGCGTTTTTGGGAGGTCGTCACATTCTAGATGGTGTTTTGGTGGTGAATGAGGTTGTTGATCTAGCTAAGAGAAGGAAGGAAGATTGTTTGTTATTTAAAGTGGATTTTGAGAAGGCCTATGACTCTATTTCTTGGAATTTCCTAATCTACATGATGGAGAGGATGGGATTTGGCTCGGCATGGATTAGGTGGGTGAAGGCTTGTGTGTGTTCTAGTTCCATGTCCGTGTTGGTTAATGGTAGCCCAACTAATGACTTTCAAGTTGGTAGAGGCCTTCGTCAAGGTGATCCTCTTTTTCCTTTTCTTTTTTCTTGATTGTAGCAGAGGGTTTGTCGGTTATGATGTCAAAGGCGGTGGAGGTGGGGTCGTTTGTTGAATATAAGGTTGATGATAATCTTCGCTTTTCTATGCTTCAATTTGCCGATGACACCATTATGTTGGGGAAGGCAACATGGGGGGATTTGTGGTGTATCAAATCTATTCTTAGAAGCTTTGAAATGGTGTCGGGGTTGAAGGTTAACTTTCATAAAAGTAAACTTATTGGTATCAATGTGTCAGAGGATTTCTTAGAATCGGCTTCAACTTTTCTTCACTATCGAACGGAATCTATTCCATTCAAATTTTTGGGAGTTCAATTTGGAAGCCGATTATTGATAAGATTGGGAGTAGATTGGCTTTGTGGCAAGGGCGTTTCTTGTCTATTGGAGGTCGCGTAAATCTTATAAACTCCGTTTTAAATAGCATATATACCCCTATATTATTTGTCTTTTTATAAAGCGCCGAAGGTGGTGATAAAGACTCTTATTAAGCTTCAAAGGGATTTCTTGTGGGGGATCAAGGAGGATTCGAGGGGCATGTATTGGGTGGCTTGGGAGAAGATTTGTAGATCTAAAGAGGAGGGAGGGTTAGGTGTGAAGGATATTGAAATGTTTAATATTGCTCTCTTGGCCAAATGGAAGTGGAGGTTGATGTCGGATGAAGGTGCGCCTAGGAGGGGTATTCTTTCATATAGATATGGTGATTTGGGGTCTATTTTTTCAATGGTTCAACATCGGTGCATAGAAGGGAAGATTCTTTGTGGTGGCGCGATCTTAGGTGTGTGGGGGAGGAGAGGTTCTCAGTGGGTTGGTTCGAATCAAATGTAAGACGGAGGTTGGGGGATGGCAGCAGAGTGGATTTTTTGCATCATCATTGCCTTGGGCATGTAACACCCCGATAAATTCTAACATGTAGAATCACCGAAATGCACTAAATGGCATCAGAGCAACTTCCTGTTATTGAAATATTGAACACAACTACAAACTTTCGATAATATATATATATCAAATGGTTCTCTGAACCTCTTTAACTTCATGAAAATGCTTAAGTTTCATGACTTAAGACTTGTACAATCCTGATGTTCAATACTCAAAACATAAAGTAGCGGAAACGATTTACAACTGATACATGATAGTTATATAATCTATGACATAGAAACAGTAAATGGGGCAAGGCCTAAACATGAAACTCCATCTTCAATGACTCCAAGAGTCGCACCGACTAACCGTGCTTCTTCGCCTTTGCTTTCCCCTGTTTCTCTGTAAAAACCACAAATATGAAGGGTGAGATAAACATTATCTCAGTGAGTCCTATTGAGACCCCTTACTACTCTAGCGGTTCATTATTCTTTACTTGTGAACTCATGTCCCTACTAAGCAACCATGTGGACATGTATTTTACCTCTTGTAATTTGTAGCCCTAAAAAGCGACTACGCATTACATTTCTTTTACTTTCAATCTTTCTAGCATAACACCTCAAGCCTACCTATTCTTAGGCACTTCTTTGGCTTTCGGTGAACCCATCCCGCTATTACTAGTGGGTGAAACATGTTGAGCCTAGGATTTGGGGCTCATGACTTCCCCTCCCCTAGTATGCTAATCCTCTAAGGGTCGTCACCCTTGTCCTCCATTTATATATATTTTATATAAATGCACCCGCATTGGGCCGTCTTTTAATTTCATTCATGTACCGTGTATCCTTCCTCAAGGGAAGGTATATTGTCTTGACTTGTATAAATTAACATGTGTGCACTCGCGTTTTACTAATGTGCGGTTTTTCTTAACATTTATAACCTGTGAGTTTTTCCTCACCTTTCTTAATTTCATAGCTTCAGTGTGTTCCCATCATTGGGAAACCATCGGGAATCAATCGGAAAGGAATCGGAATCGTTTGGAACGGATTAAAAAGGATTTTGGATTAGGGTAACAGAAGGATCCGCAGGGTCCGTGCTCCCTAGGCGCACGACCCGTGCGTATCAATAAAAAAACTCAGTTTGAAAATGTTACAGGGCGCACGATTCGTGCCACCAAGGCGCACGACCCGTGCGTGTCTTAAAGTTTTAAAAACCTGTTTTGCGAAGGTGACGCACCGTCCGTGCCCAGTGGTGCAAGACCCGTGCTGTATCAAAAATTCAGTTTCAGGCTGGTACCGAACCAGGCGCACGACCCGTGCCCTTGTGAGGCACGCTCCGTGCGTCCATTACAGTGGCCAAATTTCCAGTTTTGTGTCGTTGTTTCCAAATCCGTTTCGATTCCAATTTCGTTCCGATCGATATCCTAACACAACAAATATCATTCCAGTCCAGCGAAAGCGATAAACAATCAATCAATTCATACAATCATCAAATCAAATAAATCGATTATAAACATAGCGACTTTTTGATAAAATGGTTTTCGAGTTATTTTTCACAAAGCGGATTATAACGTTTTCTCGGTTCAGAAAAATGCAAGACTCGATATCGCACATCCCTAGCGAGTTATAGAACTCACCGTATTGTGATGGAAGTCACAAAACCAACGAATCTACGAGTCAACATGATCGAGTAACCTCACGAACGGTCCCCGAATTGAATCTATGCGACTCCAAAACCGAACCGATTGAACTCAGCTCCTACCACTTCGAATCCTCACTCCTTAGAGCTGCTGACTTCTCTCCCAAACTACTCAAATCAGCAAAATGACTTCTCTCCAGGCTATATCCTGGTTCTAAGGTGACATGCAACTACTTGGAGCACCAAAACTCCACTTTTGTCAAAGTGAAGCTCAAACCTTCAAGAATGGTGGAAAGAGGTTGGAGGGTAAATAGGTGATGAAGCTTACATCAGTAGATAGAGGTTGGAATTCTGGTTTAGGTGATGGAATCAGAAGGGACATGCACCAACAATCTTGGGCTCTCTCTCTCTCCCTCTTCGCGACCTCCTCTCTCTTCTCTCCCTTGCTGAGTTTCTGAAAATTTCTTCAAATGGAGTGAAGTGTTTTTGTTTGTTTGAGTTTCAGCTGGGGGTTTAAGTGGGTTGGGAAAAAGACCCATTTACCCTTCAGCTGGTATTCTTCTCCTAAGGCTCCCTATTAGTTCTAGGTGACTTAACTCAATGAAATTAGCTTAGAACTTAGGCACAATAAATCATCTATTTCAAGCCTCACATAATTAAATAGTTATGCTAATTAATCAATCCTTAATAACCTCTTTACTAATTTAATTTAATTGACTTAGCTAATTAGGGGATGCTACAGGCAACGTCCGTTGAAGATTGAGTTTGACAACATTTTCAACAATTGTAATAATAAAAATGTGAGACTGGCGGATCTAGGAGTTTGGCGTGATGATCATTGGCAGTGGAATTTTTCTTTTTTTCGCAGGTGCTGGATCCGCATTCGGTGATGAAGTTGATGAGCTGTTGACGATTCTGCGTGATGTTCATATGGCCCGTAGAGTTGCTGACCGATGGTGTTGGTTTATTGATCCACTAAAATCCTTCACGGTTCGGTCTTGTTACCAATTTCTTTTGCAAGCCAATCAACTTTCAGCCGTGGACAGCAACAGGCCAGTTTCGACTCTGCAGAAATCTGACTTGATAGCGTTATGGAGGACTCGTATTCTAGCCAAGATCTTGTTGTTTGGTTGGCGTATATTCAACAATTCTATACCTGTTCGGTCCCTGTTACTTAGACGACATATGTTATTCACTTGGAGGAGGATGCAGTCTGCGTTTTGTGTAGGTCTCACATTGAGGATTCTCATCACTTGTTTTTGGCTTGCGATTTTTCTTTGAGGGTGTGGGGCGAGATTGGTCGTTGGCTGAATATTCAAGTGCCTTGCCCATCTACTTTAGTTGATCATTTTGTACGCTATGGCGACCTTTGTACTGGTAAGAAAGGGAAGAGGATCAAGCATCTTATTTGGTTGACAAGTTGTTGGTGTCTTTGGCTATCTCATAACGGTGTTTGTTTTAGAGGGGTAGAGCCAAATGTAGACTCGATAGTGGCCCAGGTGAAGTTCTTATCTTGGGGCTAGTTCATTTACGGGGTGGGAATGAATTCTTGTTGTATTCCATCACTATGGTGGAATAATGCACTTTCATGTATAAACAACCTGTGATCTCATCATTGTATTTGTGGTTTTGAGCACCCCTAGTGCTCCTATTAATGTAACATTGCTTATCGAAAAAAAAAAACAAAAAAATGTATATAACAAACTATATATAATTATATATATATATATATATATATATATATATATATATATATATATATATATATATATATATATATATATTAAATCTACTTTACCCGTGTATTGCACAGGTGCAGTCTTGTTGTTTTTAACAGCTAGCTAGTAGGATCACTTTTTCTGTAAATTGCAGTCTACGCTCCTATAAAGTTTGGCTCAATTTTATTTATCTTTTATGCTTTGTGCTACTACTATTGGTTTATTAATATTATTAATATTTTTTGGGTAGCATAATCTACCTTATATAAGGCTAATTGGTCAAAAGCAACACAAAAGCCCCATTATGCTATACGTATTATATGTATACAAATAGGGAGTTCGAAAAAAACAAAAAATCTCATCGCAAATTTGTAGTTTTGCTAAAAAGTGAGGGAAAATATTTCGTTAAAAAGACAAAAATATGTAATGACATTTTTGTAGTTTTGACAACAAAATAAGGCAAACATTTCCGGTAAAAGACAGAAAAAATGAGGGCAATCATTTTGGGAAAAAAACAAACGTATGTAATGGCATTTTTGTAGTTTTGATAAAAAAAATAGGGCAATAATTTACAGAAAAAACAAAAATATGTAATGGCATTTTTGAAAAAAAAACGAGGCCAATCATTTGGGAAAAAGACAAAAATATGTAATGATATTTTCAAAGTTTTGATAAAAAAATGAAGACAATTATTTTGGGAAAAAGTCAACAAAAATTGATGGCATTTTCGAAATTTTGAAACAAATTTGAGAGCAATTATTTATGGATAAAGACAAAAATAGTTGATGGCATTTTCAGAATTTTGTTAAAAATACGAGGACAAATATTCCAGGACAAATATTTCAGGATAAAGACACAGGTAACTAGATGGTTAGATTTTCGAAACGTTGGTAACAATATAAGAGCATATCTTTTAGATTTGTGTTGCTTCTCGGCATTTTTTTTGTTATTTTTATTAATATATTAAAAACATATTGATTGAAAACAAAAATAACATAATGATTTAAATCTCTCTTTGACAAACATATGATTGAAATTGTCTAGATACATATTGATTTAAATATGGATCTCCCTGATGATTTTCTCCGTAGTTTATAAGTTGCCATATATACCACATCCCATCATTTTTAAGTAAAAAAACATTTTTTAGATTCATTAAATAACTGATGTATTTATATAGGCCAGATACATCAGTTATTCAATGAATCTAAATAATGTGTTTTTGCTTAAAAAAATGAGTCTAGAAGGAGTATTACAATATCTGCTTGTTAACATTATTAGTAAAAAAACATTATTAGTGGGACTATTCAGAAATGGAAATTGCTTCAATTTTTCGATCAATTTAAATCGATTTGTCTTCGAACCTACATATATGACTCAAAATAGGTATTAAATATTGATTCTTTTATCAATAATGTTTCAAGTATGAATATTAAACTAAAATTATTATCAATAATGTTTCAAAATTATTTGTTGCCATATATACTATTTTTCATTAACATTCATATATACCATGTGTGTGTGTGTGTGTTTTATCTTTTTAAAAAATAGTAAGCAGAGTTTGAAATTGTTTGGCATATGTTCACTGATTCAGTATCTTTGTAGGTTAGGTAGGTGTGTGTGGACACGAGAAGGTGATGCGTTCCTTTCAATTTTTCATTTAATAATTTCCTTGCTTGAAACAAAAACTAAAACATTCGTGAATTATCCAGTGACGTAAGTGCTAACGCAAATTTAAGCACCAATCATAGTATTTTTTATCGACTAAAAACCAATAATAACATTTTTAATTTTTTTGAAATGAATCTGTCAATTTGTCAACTTACTAAGAAATTGATATTACCAAAACCATCGACTTCGTAAACAAATTCACCTGAATATAAAAACAAAAAAAAATCGAAAGGTAGAGTAATAAATATAAATAAATAAGTATATAAAATAAACAAGGCAAACCAAATATTTCAAGCAGAAGAGAAATTGACGAAATAAAATTCAGTAGAGAAGAGAAAAGAAAAATGTCGGGGCCAGAGTGCTGCTCAAATCCACCAACATTGAATCCGAATGCAGGAACCGGCCACGTGGACAAGGTGGGTGGTCTCAGTGCATACTTCGCCGGCTCTCCTCAATCTAGCCTCGCCGTCCTTTTCGTCTCCGATATCTTTGGTATCTCATCTCATCTTTCAACATTCTAGACTAGAGTTTAGTTTACACATGATTTTTTTTGATTTAGAGAGGCAATTTTGAGTCAAAGCATTTGATTAATACTAGTACTCTGGCTATTTCGTTTCAGATTTCTATTTGTGATGTTAATTTCTAGTTTAGATATATATGAATATGAATATTAATTTCTTTGCATGGTAAGTTATCGCCTTCAATCAAAACCTTTTTCTGACTGCACATGCACAACTTTTGTTGCAGGATATGAAGTACCGAATTTAAGGTATGGCCGATGGCTGATTCTCATTTCTGTGGTTTAGTTCACTAATTGAAAGGGATAAATAGGGTTAATTGAAGTCTAGTGCCTGCTCATAAATACTGTTTATTTCTCTGTTATGAAGGAAGCTTGCAGATAAAGTTGCAGCTGCGGGGTATTATGTGATTGTTCCTGACTTCTTGAATGGCGATCCCTATAATCCTGAGAACCCTGACAGACCCCTACCTGTTTGGATAAAAGATCACGGAGCGGTTAGTTCTTATTTTGCAATATCTAGTCAGTTAGTTTCTATAAAGCGCAGACACACACTATACACGACATGGAAATAGACACGTAGTGTCCAAAACATAGGACACTGCCACACTAATATATATATATATATATATATATATATATATATATATATATATATATATATATATATATATGACTGTTGAATTTGTGATTTGTGTATATTGTGTGTCTGTAATAGTGCACAATGCACACTCATATTTATTTATGATGTTAATAGGAATCAATTACAATTGACAATTAAGACTAATTAAACCTAATTGATATGACAACTATTAAATCATAGTCAATTGATCTCTAATTGATTCCAGCTCTCCCCTCAAGCTAAAGCTTACTAAGCTTTAAGCTTGCTACAGTAAAACAAAGCATTATCCCAGAAAACTTGAAACTAGGTCTGAAAACGGCTGAGATATTGTGAGTCATAACCAACATAAGTTACCAGCAACAACATGATCATCGACAGAAAGAGAAGTAACCATTAATGAGATTCATCTGTGGGAAAAGAGTCACCACTAGAATGATCGTTGGTGGGAAGAGAAGTCACCGCAATAGAATTAATCTGTTTGAAAAGGAGGGATGACAGACAAAAAATAAAGAAAAAAAAATAGAACCAGACGAGCGGATGCTTGATGAAGAGAGAGAAAATGTGTCAAAAATCGAGAGGTAAGGGGCTGTATGCACTTTAACCTAGGTATTTGTGCGCCAAAACCAAAAACCAAAATCAGATCTGGAGCTTAGAGAACTACATGGTAGTTGTTTTGTATATTTTTAATGATAAATAGAAAAGGAAACCTTTTTTGTGTTTTTTTCTTATTGAAATCAATTTTTGTATCCTTATTGGAACCATGAACACACTGATTTTCGAAGATGTGTGACTGAGTTCGGGTGTCTAGTTTATGTAATGTTAATAATATCATTTCATCCTTTGGTCAAAAAATAATAATATCATTTCATCCTTTGGCTACGGGTGTTTTCAATTTGTTTATTGAGCATTACAAATTGTCTCAAATTAAATATACAAATTTGTGTCATTCTCTGATGCATACCTATTACATCAATAGGACAAAGGTTTTGAAGCTACAAAACCCATAATTGAAGCCTTGAAAAGTACTGGTGTTTCTGCTGTAGGGGCTGCTGGTTTTTGTTGGGGTGGTGAGTGCTACTCATTCTACTTATTTTGCATGCATTCTCCCTTTGTTTATGTAGAAGTTTCGGTTCCTCATATGGTTTACTTATTGGTTGGATTTAATTAAGTTAATAATTGAACTCACAAGATTTACTATATTTTCTTCTTTCTCTCAGCTAAGGTGGTTGTTGAACTCGCGAAATCCAAACTTATCCCAGCTGCTGTACTGTCGCACCCATCATTTGTCACTGTGGATGACATAAATGGTATGGATTTTCAAGTTTAATTTTTCTCCTTAACTTGCGTATTTTTTGTTTAGAAAATGTCTTTTAGCATCTGCTTTGGGGAAAAAAATACTGAATTTATGTTGTAAGCATCTTGTTTAACCGAAGTTTTCCAATTGTGTATACCATCAATTTAAGCATGTATGCAAGTTTTCTACTGTCACTTCCTAAAAAGATCATATTTATCTTCATGCTGATGTCTTCCTAAATGATCATATTTTCTCATGCTGATGAATGATGTACAGTATAGGTATATGGTATACAGTTAGTTATTTGTCTTATGTTCAGGTGTTGATATTCCAATTGCTATACTTGGAGCTGAGATTGACAACATTTCTCCCCCGGAGCTTGTGAAACAGTTTGAACAAATCCTAACTGCTAAACCTGTGGTGAGATGATTTTTCTTTGTGTCATCCTTTGATATTTATTACCTTGATGAGAATCTCACATGCAGTTGAGTTATTAACACTAGTGAAGTGACTCATGAACCGAATTTTGTTTTGTGCAGGCAAGTTTTGTGAAAATATTTCCTAAAGTTGCACACGGTTGGACTGTGAGATACGACCTGGAAGATGCAGAAGCTGTGAAGAAAGCAGAGGAGGCACACCAGGACTTGCTGGACTGGTTTGCTAAACATCTCAAGTGATAAATCTTTCTCATTTAAAATCATCTGTAACGATGTGTATTATAAGTGGAGAATGCGATATGCTACTCATTCCACATAGCTGCAGTTCCCAACAAAATAAATGATATGAACAGTTGTAACTTGAGATCTTAAGAAATCATATTGTAATACTTTTAAGTAATCGACCTATGTTTATTTATTTTACCCTCAATGATTTTTGTTGAAAGGGAACTTTGTTTCTATTCCGACATATTGTAAGAGTGATTCATCAAACTCTTGCCATTTTATAGCTAAGCTCACTGAGCTTAGTTATTGAATAGGTGATTAGGACTTTCATTCTTATGGGATTATGTTATTATGTTATGTGTCTGTATTCTTTTGTTTTCACCTATGAAGCCTGGATACCGGATACGATACGGGATACGATAAGATACGGATACGGGGATACGAGAAAATTTTGAAAATCAAGATACGACACGGCTGGGATACTTTAATAAAAAATTAAATTAAAATTTAAATATATAAAAACATAACAAAAAATAAAATAGAATAGAAACACATAGAAAAAAAACAAAGATGAAAAACTGAAATATTGCATTTTATAGATATGAAAAAAAACTGTCCAAATAGATAAAAAAAATCACACAAAATATATGGATGAAAGGAAGAGGACAACCGACACACCTATGTATGAGTGACTAGTCATAAAAAGTAATGGTGGACAAGTAACTGAGACCACCGGAAATCGTATAATAAGAATAGCCAGTGACAGAAATAGATGACTTTTTATAGACTAAGATATTCATATTAGTACGTAATTGGTCAATAAAACATAAACATATCATTAGTCAATATATATTTATCACATTGTAGAAATAAATACTGGTGATCTTATCAAGTAGAGATAGTTACGTATATTTATCCCACTCATATCACAATGTATTATTTCTTCTATTATTGTATTACGAAAAAACATATAATTTTGTTTTTTAGTTATTGAGGTATTAAAGTATATCATATATGAGTGACAATCATGTGCTTAGTTGGTAAGAGGTATCGAAAAAGTATCTGAGAAGTATCCTTAGTTGGTAAGAAGTATCAAAGATGTATCTGAAAAGTATCGAGTCAAATATTTTTTAAAAAGAATTAAAAAATTATTAGATACTCTTTGGGTACGTATCGGGAAGTATCGGGTGCGTATCGGTATCGGATACGTATCCGACACGGGTACGTCTCCATTTTTGAAGTATCGGGGCTTCATAGGTTTTCACAGATATATAATATCAGAGGATCCACTTATGACAGTAGTAATTTTTTTCCTAAAGGAAAAAAGAAGGGCTAATGTGCTTATCAAGGCCCCAAATACCACAATTATACTTATTTAATTGAAATAAAAATGCGCTATTTCAGCTGAAATCTAATTTATGATCCAATCAGATTTGATGGAATAAAAATATCAGCACCGGTTTGCACGAAATAGCAACGAACATGAAGTCACTTGGCATTCTTCGAATTTGGATTTGTATGCAGTTAGTTTATAGATGCAGTCATGCAGTTAGTGCATTGGAAGCATTTTTTTATTTTTTTTAAAAAGAAAAATGACATGTCAATTTAATAAAGTTATTCAACAAGTGATGAATAATTGAGTGCACAGATTGAATGCACCCAAACCTGATCCCCATTCTTCCAGAATGTTTCTAATACGTATTTACTTTAAATAAACTTTCTTTGTCGTGAAGTTAAATATTATTAATCCATTTCTTTGTCGAAACTCCAAAGTCTCCTGCTTTTGGTCTTCCCTCCAAATAGTTAAGTAATAAACCCACCCACTATTCCAGGAAGACACAAAATCAGGCAATGTAGTGAAACTGAAACGCATTACAGAAGAAAAATGTCAGGTCCTGAGTGCTGTTCAAACGCACCAATCCTCAACCCAACCTCTGGGGTAGGCCATGTTGAAAAAATTGGTGGCCTAGAAACCTATGTCACAGGTCCCTCTGACTCCAAGTTTGCCATTCTTATGGTTTCCGAAGTTTTTGGTACCTGAAACTCTTCCTATTCTCAGTTTATCATAGCAGTTACTCTCTGTTGATGATTCATGTGTATGAACATGGTTTTAATTTACAATTTAATTAATGGTTACTTGATAGTTAGGGTGTAGATGTTGTATACTCATCAGTATTTGGAAAGTGCAATGGATTGATATTGACTGATCTTTATGTTCTTTTGATTCTGTACTCTGAATGTTGATAATCCCATGTTTGTTGTGTGTGCCTCAAACCTTGCAAAACTATTACAACTCATTACTCACAACTCGTTAACATGTTTCCTGTCTCAAGCCCTATGATGGGTTTATACTTTTATTCTATGTATATGGTCAAGATGAAATGACATTCCTGTTATTTTCTTCTGTCTATCTTTGTGATGCGCTGTGACTTTTCTTTTGGATGTTGCTATGCTTAAGCTTTAAAGTTACTGATTCGAAACCTGTATGGCGATTTTAACTTCACATGGTGAACTGGTATTGTAGGATTTGAAGCTCCAAACCTAAGGTATGTAATAATTTTAATGTTTGCCTTCCGAGTCTAAATTTTGTTTTTCCAGTCTTGTGCAAAATTATTTTAAATGCTTTTCTATTTGAAGCTAGTCAATTATCAAGAGAGTATTGGAAAGTGGGTTCAAAAGTGTATTTATTAGCATTTGTGTAAATATGATCCATTGTGTTCATATTGGTTGTGATGTAAATCTTATGGCTTTTGTTTTCTGTTGAAAAGAAAACTTGCAGACAAGGTTGCAGCTACAGGTTACTATGTAGCGGTTCCTGATTTTTTATATGGAGATCCCTTTAATCCAGAGGATGCTACTAGGCCTCTACCTGTTTGGTTGCAAGATCATCCACCTGTGAGTTCTTTTACTTAAAAAGATTATTTGTACTTGTAAGTTGTAAACCAATAACCTGTGTCCTACCTGGAAATTTGAAATTATGCTATTTAAGCTTTTATGATTGAGTTTAAGTCTCTGATTTAAGTGTCATTATCGTTATAACAATTGATTTTAGTCTAGGTCTTGTCAAAAAGAAGATAATTGTTAACTAGCTACCTTTATGACACTAATAGTATTTGATGATTAATTAGAGCAATGCTTTTGAAGAGGCAAAACCAGTAGTTGATGCTTTAAAACACAAAGGTGTTTTGTCCATAGGAGCTGCCTCTTTCTGTTGGGGCGGTGAGTTCCCATTCCTACTTATTATCAACTTAGTCATTCGATTATTTTGTTTTCTTAAATAGCGTATTTAATTTTTCAAATATACTCCCTCCGTAACACATTATAAGCAAAAGTGAGTCAACGAAAGTTGATGTATTTAGTCCAAATTTTGAACCAAATACATCAACTTCTGCTTATAATGTGTTACGGAGTAGTATACTTATTGGTCTGAAACTTGGATTTAATGTGGCAAATCAATAAACGAGCTTACAATCATAAATACACGTATTGATAAATTACTGAGTTGATCGGTATTAATCCCTGCTCTAACTTTTCAGCCAAGAGTTTGGTGGAACTTGCTAAGTCTAGCTTAATACAAGCTTGTGTGCTACTTCACCCATCTTTTATCACCTTGGATGACATCAAGGGTAAGGAGCTTTGGGCATATCTTGTGTGTTCATTGGCATTACTAAACAATTTGCAAATTTCGATACCTTTTATCCCTGCCTCCTAAAAATCCTTCATGTCTCATTCATCTTGCCCTTGGCTCTAGGTGTAAGGGGATGTTGAAAGGAATTTTGGTCAGCCATGTTTCAAAAGTATTATTTAGCCAATAATTAAATCATTAAAATCGTCCATGAAGTGCCAGCTCAGTGGTAAGTGTTTGACCTTGTAACCTTAAGAGACAGAGTTCGAATCCCCTGAATCCCCTCGAGGACTGTTGTAAAATGGTAGTCAATTGCCACTTTAATTAATGATAATTTCTCCCTTCCCCAACTTTTTTTTAAAAAATTCATCTAAATCCACCAACGTTAGTGGATTTCATCGCCTTTTTTCATGCATTTGATTTTGTTTATATACATGGACATTTAGATAATTAAGTTTTAGGAGGGAAAATCATTTGCTAATTTGGGAAATTTTACGTTGGTATCTGTTCTTGTTTTCATTTCCTCCTTTTGCAATAGAGTAATGAACTTCATTAGGTATTATTATTGCCTATGTTCTCATTATGTTGTGTTCAGTACTAATTCACCAGTCACCACTTTTCAATTCTGAAGAATCAGAATACTTCTTACACGGCTAAATCACATGTTCATAACCTATTAGTAAAATTTGGTGATACTTTCAGGGACAATATTCCAATTGCAATACTTAGAGCTGAGATTGACAAATATTGTCCTCCTGAACTTCTGAAACAGTTCGAACAGCTCCTAACTGCTGAGCTTGGGGTAGTATGATTCCCTCCCTTCATTTATAATATCTTGTTGTTGTTGTTGTTGTTGTTGTTATTATAATATGTTGGTAAAAATCTTACAATTAATATCAAAACCATTCTCTTTTTGCATTGAGGTATGGCTAATGAACAACTTTGTTCTTTCAGGTTAATAGTTATGTAAAGGTATTTCCCAATGTTTCACATGGTTGGACTATCAGGTACAACATTGAAGATGCAATGACTATAAAAGCTGCAGCTGAGTCCCATCAAAGTTTGCTAGACTGGTTTGCTAAGCATGTTAAGTGAAAAGCATTGTTTAATGTAAATCTTCCATGTGAATTATATATTCCTTTATTAAGAGTACTAACTAGGTCACTCACCCGTGCGATGCACGGGCTGTGGTAGGGATTCAATGGGTGCAAAGGTGTGGTAGGAAAACATTGTGTATATCTTGTAAATCTAATAGGAGTTGTGTTTAGTTGATATGTTTACAAAGATGATGTAATAATAATCTGAAGTATATGTGGAAAAGCCAAATATATTATAGTTACTAATAAGTAGAGTTACATAATAGACTATAATAATATCATTGTGGACCTATCAAACCCACAATATGAGCATCATTCATATTCACAATAAGTTCGTGACACTCTGTACCCACCACATGTAGTTTACCAGCATCCACAACTTGCATTCATATTCATTCTTCTAGTATGAGTATAATAAGTTAGTTATGATTACAAAGAAGTAATAACTTCCAGTTTTAAGTTAATGGGTCAACAAAACACTATTAGCAAACCTTCAATATATGTTAATAGCTATATTTGAGCATTTTAAAAGTATAGTGCTGCATAGTAGAAACAGAAATTAAATTTGAATTTGGTTTATTTGGCTATATTTCATTCTAGAGCAGTATCTCAGTATATCAATGTTGACAAAAGAGTTTGCATTTGCAGCCTCTCATGGCAGCGAAAAAAATTAGAATGAAATAGCAAATTTGCACCTTGCACTCTGAGCAACACATCCAACAAGTACAGCAGGCCATGCCAACCCTCGAATCTAAGATAAGAAAAAGGACTTAGTGTAACTGAAGAGTCACTGCAGCAAGCAAATCAAACATAGATGAAAACCATACTTGATCATTTTCAAAAAGATATAATTAACAATCATAAAGCAGAATCTTATGTAAGAGCTTGCATCCTTTCATGAAAAAGTTCTGTTAATTGTTGATGAAGGTATTAATAATAATAATAATAATACAAGTTGTGATAGTATTATTATTATATAATGAAAAGAAAAATACCCAATTCTTCTACAAGAAAATTCCTTAGTCCTGTACATAGTGTTTACATACATTAAATTTGAGTATGTAATCACTTGTACATATATTCCATGAAGTTGGTTGTTCTGTTTCTAATTTCTAATCAGATGTGAACTAGTTTGCTAGAAATGCTTGTAAGTGCATGCCAATTGCGTTTGAAAGCTAATTCATATTAGTTTTTGACTATGGAGCTTGACAATATATCTTATATGTACAATTTTTGACTGGACAGGTGAAAAATGTTATAAAGATAATAGTTTTCGTGGCTCTATGAAGTTGACTGTTTTGTTTTCTAATCGTATAAAGATAATAATGTATTCTGTCTATATGATTGTTCTATTTATTTAATTTTCTGCTGTTTTTTTCAATATTAAATAAATGAATGTTATACGAAGTGAATATGATGATTGTCCCCTTTTAACGTGCGCTCATGTGTTTTGCTTCAATAAAAAAGAAACACTAGTTTTTGGTCAGGACCAATGCTCGCTATCTTTGGCGACGCTAATCCCCAAACTTGTAAAAGATAAATTATTTGTAAATGTTTGTATTTTTTCGAACCGCTACTTAAACTGAAAATCTAATTGAAGTTCTATTTGGACCTATAATTTATAGTGTTTGATTTTTTCTCCTAATTTTACTTTAATTAAATTTCTTATTTATTCTTTATTAAATAAATTTTTTATGTCATTTTATATTTATAAATTAGTTAGCTACTAATTTCATCAAACACTTTAATTATTGATCAAAAAATCAAACACTTTAATTCTAGTCATCTATCCATTATTAACCGCTAATTTCTTTGAATTAGAGCATAATTATTTTTCTTTTATGAGCTATTTTTTTGTTGTCAAAGTGTGTGTGAGCTATCTTTTTTCTTTTATGAGCTATCTAGACTACCACGGCTTTATTATGAACGGTGTTTATGGGATTCTCTCTCTCTCTCTCTCTCTCTCTCTCCGAGATCCAAAAAAATTCGTTTGTAAACCCTTAAACTACGTTAGTGATCATCGCCACAGTGAGTAGATCCTTAAAGATTAGTTATTTCCGCTGTGCATTTACAGCTACACTTTTTGGTACTTCCGCCATTTTTGTCTTCCTTTTAATGTTCTTTCTGTTTCCTCTTCCGTCTTCTCTGTTTTTAATGTAGTTCTAGGTTTCTCATCTTATTGAGCTCTTTTCAAGTTTGAACTCAAAGTTATCTTCTTTTTTCCCCTTTAAATATTTGGTTATCCCCGTCGTGATCTAGGGATTTTAGTGCGATTTTATCGTCTGGGTGGAAGTGAGAGTTCGGTGATCTTGATTTCTTTTTGGATCAAATTATTGACGAATTTTATGCTTAGTTTCCAAGATGCTTCCTGATCAGAGAAAAAAGGTAAAGTTACTCAATTTAACATAAATGCTAACTTTATGTTTAAAATATATGTTTATGTAACATATTTGTTTAACATTATTGGCTGATATCCATAGTGGTCATTTTAGGTGGGGCATTGTTTATTTATGTCTTTAGATTGAAATGAAATTTTTAGAAATTTTGAGCTAGTTTTACACTTTTTCATTTTTGGATGGACACAATCTTTAGCTGCTGTTTTTTAGAATATGTGTTGTAGATCATTTAATTCACATGTGTGACTTTGGCTTTGCTTGGTATCTTCACCAAGATTAACTTATAAGAGTTGGTTCCACCTGTAATTGGGTTCAGATCCCACCTCAACTCTCAAGTTCGAGTCTTGAGTGTGGCAAAAACTCTATTGAGAGGGGAGAATAACGCGGACCAGCAAATCCGGGTTCCACATGGGCAGCTATTAGGCATGACAAAGCACATTAACCAAAAAAACAAATCTTCACCAAGTTTAATTTGTTGTGTTTATGCAGTCATCTATAGATGTAGACTTCTTTACAGAATATGGGGAAGGGAGTAGATACATGGTAGAGGAAGTAATTGGTAAAGGAAGCTATGGTGTTGTTTGCTCTGCATATGATACACACACTGGAGAAAAGGTTGCAATAAAGAAAATCAATGACATATTTGAACATGTTTCTGATGCCACCCGCATTCTTCGCGAGATTAAGCTTCTTAGACTCCTTCGTCATCCTGATATTGTGGAGATCAAGCATATTTTATTACCTCCTTCTAGAAGGGAATTCAAAGATATTTATGTTGTTTTTGAACTAATGGAATCAGATTTACATCAAGTCATCAAAGCAAATGATGACTTGACTCCAGAACATTACCAATTTTTTCTCTATCAGCTTCTTCGAGGCTTGAAGTATATACACACAGGTTATGGTCTTTATATTTAGCTTGCTTTTAGTTTTCAATTTCCTAATGTAGCATTTTTATCGTTAAGGTGTTATGATGAAAACACATTGCTAAATTATTTGATTATTGTGGCTGATTTTAAACTTTCTGATGGGCTTGTAGCAAATGTTTTTCACCGTGATCTAAAGCCAAAAAACATTTTAGCAAATGCTGACTGCAAACTGAAGATTTGCGACTTTGGTCTTGCCAGGGTGGCTTTCAACGATACACCTACTGCTATATTTTGGACAGTAAGAATATTTTTCCCCTGAAACCTTGAATGTCTCAGGCCATCATGCTTATGCTCATTTGTTGCTCACAGGATTATATTGCGACAAGGTGGTATAGGGCTCCGGAGCTGTGTGGATCATTTTTCTCCAAGGTTTAATATCTACTTCCACTTGTATCTTAGACCATTAATCTCTTGAAATCATATTTTCAACTGCCTGGAATCTAGAAATTTGCATCACTACCCTCCCCCCACGCCCCTATTTAGCACTTTTGTGTTTTGTGCAAAAATTTATCATTGTTGTTATTATCATTATTACTATTAATATTATTATACCTTGGCAAATGGTAGGAAGCAAAAAAATAATAATTAATGAAAAGAAAAATATTTATTATTTTCAAAATATAAACATTATATAATACTTAATTTTCTAAGTAAATAAACGCATTTTATAGGTTGCATTAAATGTTCCTTGTCCAGTGTCATTGGGCGGTCAATAGCAGCACCTTTTTTGTAATTTTGATGCCATGCTATACTCCTATGAAACTAGACTTCCGATTTTTCTTTTGTTTTTGGAGTTATCCAGTAAGATTTTCTAAATGCTATTACCAAGTAGGGAGGGTTAGTATAGGTTGCTCCTGTTTGTGAAATGAAGATGCATAGTGCTTCAAATTTTATGATTCTTTGTAATTTGTATGTTACTGATTCATTACACTGCCTTTAGTCAATGTTTGTTGTTAACAACTTTTTCTTTCAGTATACACCAGCGATAGACATATGGAGCATTGGCTGCATTTTCGCGGAACTTTTAACTGGAAAACCTCTTTTCCCTGGGAAGAATGTTGTCCATCAATTGGACATCATGACTGATTTTCTTGGAACACCATCTCCTGAAGCCATTGCCAGGGTATGTTAAATTCCCCACCCTTCTAGCAATGTTTTGTTTTATTATTACTTAATAGAACCTTGGTAGTATATTAACAGATACGCAATGAGAAAGCTCGTAGATACTTGAGCAGCATGCGTAAGAAGAAGCCAGTTCCTTTATCCCTAAAGTTTCCTAATGCAGACCCCCTTGCTCTTCATGTGTTGGAAAGAATGCTTGCATTTGATCCTAAAGATCGACCTACTGCTGAAGAGGTTGAATCTCCTTCCATCTGCTGTTCACTTTCCACACATCATATTTGGTTTTAACAGCGAATATTATGGATGATATTCTTAGGCTCTAGCAGATCCATATTTTAAAGGCTTGTCCAAGTTTGAGAGAGAGCCCTCTGCTCAGCCAGTTTCCAAGATGGAGTTTGAATTTGAGAGACGCAGGATAACAAAGGAAGATGTGCGAGAGCTTATATACAGAGAGATTCTGGAATACCATCCAAAGATGTTAAAGGAACATCTAGAAGGAGAAGAGCCAACAGGATTCATGTATCCAAGGTATTGATGTTCAAACTTGACCCAAATTTCTGTTTCACCTTTATTGCATGGTTTAGAACACTTACTGAAAATTTGCAATAAGTAAATTATAAACGACATTGTTGGATATTTAGCCTGATATTGATATTAAAAATATACAGTTGATCAATTTAGTCAATTTTTATTGTTTAAGAGAGTATTTTACTGTTACTCATACGCCATCCAACATCTTCTGGTACTAGTTATGTTTTTTTAAGTCCAGAATCCAATATTTGCTTTAGTTGTTCTGCTCTAGACCCTCAAACATCATAACCATTTCTTTTGAATACTTGCTGGCCAACGTTGTTATTAAATACCTTTACCTCGACTATGAATAAGTTTAACTGAAATTTCATGCTTTTATTGGCGCTTGTAAATTTGCAAACCTAATTTATTTTATGTCAGTTCTGCTTTTGATATGTTTCTCTCTTCTTCCTAACACATATTTTGGATAGTGCTGTGGACCACTTCAAGAAGCAATTTGCATACCTTGAGGAGCAGTATGGAAAAGGTGGAACTATTAGTCCACTTGATAGGCAACACACATCATTACCCAGGTACCCTGCTTTTTGTTTATGTATCTGGAAAATGTGGCTTTCTTCGTTTGCTGTTACCTGTTTATCATGTTGACACGCCCATTTATCTGCTGTTGAACCGCTATCTGTGCTGATTTGAGACGGTGAATGCAGGCAATGTGTATTGTATTCAGATGACTCAAGACAGAATATGGCCGAGGTTGCAGATGATCTCTCCAAGTGTTGCATCAAAGAAGTTGAGAAGCCAGCCATTGATAGGACTGGTAGTGTCCCTATTAACAGGCTTCCTTTTCAAGCTCCTCAGAATATTCAAGGTTGGATGATTGATCTTATTATGTATTTTGCCACTCCACACTTCCCTCTTCTAGTTTCTTCCTTTCTGTTTGTCATATGTGCAAAGCAGGCATTATCTTCATTCTTCAAAGAGTGTTGTGCTCATTGTTGAGGCTTGTTACATAGTCATTCGCATTCTTCGAACCAATAAGATTATGAATGACGGGAATTATGGGTGTGAATTTATTACTTGATGCTTCTATGGAGAAGATTTAAACTTGCTTCTTTCTGTTGTGGTTTCACTTGCTTCAGGTGTTGCTGCACGGCCAAGAAAAGTTGCAGGTTCGGTATTACATTACAATGGTGGGGTAGCAGGGGCGGAGCAGCGGAGGATGATTAGAAATCCACCAGTTTCAGTCCAGTACGCAGCTTCAAGCTGTTCATATCCTAAAAGAAACCCAAGTTGCAAAAATGAGAGAGCAGAAGATGGGATTGAAGGTTCTAACGGACTTCAGTCGAAGCCTCCATATATAGCACGAAAAATTGCTGCTGCTCAAGGTGGAGGTGGTGGAAACTGGTAATTCAGTTTGGATATGTTGAATTTGTGGTTGACAGCTTCCATGTCCCAGGCAAATAGTATCTGGTTTCATGTCCACGACAAACCCAGATGGGGGTGGCATAACCATGTTTGCTAATTGCTATCAAACAGTGGGAAAGCTAAAAGGATTAAAGGCTAATGAAGTCTCTAGCTGATGTTTTTATTAGGTCTTGCAAATTGCTTTCACTAATTTGATATTTGGAAGGTTCTACACGGTCCAATTATGATTGTCTTGCTAATAACAGTGAACAAAAGATCTGAAAAAGCAGTTAATATTTGTGCTGTTGCAAGCCATTAATGTACTATTGTCCTCGCTTTTGGGCACCATAACAATGATATTGTAGTTTTACAACCCTATAATGGTTACATGTATGCTTACCGAATCTCAGATGCAAATTCTTGCCAATTATCCGTAGCAGCTGGGCTACCTTACAAATAATGTAACTGAATAATGCATTCTTTATAATGTAACTAAAGGGGTTATATGTATTATTACCGGTATGGGTTGCGAAGCAAGATCATTGTTTATAATGTAAGTATGTAACTGAAATAATATGATGAAGGAGTTGCCCAATATTGTGATATACTGTATAACAGATAAACATGAAATAAACTCATAGGTATAGTTTTAGACTTCTACTAGTCGGAAGGTCTAAAGTCATCCTTAATGTTAAATGCGCGGCGTATTTCCTCTGGTGTCTTGCCTTTCATCATGTCTCCTATTTTACTGGCTGACAGGTCCAACAGACTCTTGATGTTCAAGTGGTTTGCAGACAAAACAAGATCAAACAAAGTGTAATGATCAACCTCCATGAATTTAGCATCCCAGTCTTTGAGATCAACATCATTCATATGTTCTCCAGTATGCTTCTTGCAGTATCCAATGACTTTGGCCAATATTTTGCTACTCACTAAAGAAACAGGAATGTTATAAGTATGACCAACAGAATTGGTCTTAATAATGTCCTCAATTATTTTTGACATAAGTGCCACCTCATAGTCAACTTCAAACACATCTCCATTTGAACTTATCAAGTTTATTTTCTTTGATGAAGCACTTGTACTGTCATGCAATTTCTCTTCCTGCAACCAATACTAACACCTTAGCCCTTTTTATTTATCTAATTGGATTGCAATTTTAATACAAGTGGCTACAAAAGCTCATTTTAGAAGTCCAAAAAACTTAGAATTTGACTTATAGGTAATTTTCCTAAATACTAGGCCAACCAAAACATGTTTCAAAAGGAACTCATGCTTCATAAGCATATCCATTCAGAGTAATAAAAGATTGACCAATAAATTAATGCGATTTTGAATTAACCTCCAAAAGAATTTAAATATATCTGAAATCACCTTTGGCGTGTTATCGAAGAAGGACGAACTTGTTATCCAATGTGAAGGCCCACCAAAATAGAGTGCTGCATTTTCTTTAATAGAATGTTTTGCATTGTTTTTTCTTGTTCTGTCATCAATCTCCGAGTAAAAAGCCAATGTGTTATTGACCAATGTTCGATCAATCTGCTCTCCTGCACGTTCATGATCAATCTGGATACCAGAAAATAGAGATAAACATGCCATATTACAGTGAAAGTCACAAAGATTAAAATTAAATGACAGCATTTTGAATAAAATTAGCATATATATAGGAACGGATAACAGAAAATACCATGGCCAAAATAACATCCGTTGTTTGTTTATGCATTTCATCAAATACCTGAGACACATGAAATTAAGTAAACTCAGTTAAGAAAAGGGGGAAGAAAAAAAAGCAAAATAACACCCCAAAAATGATAGTGTAACTTTGAATTACCAACCAAGTCATAGAAGGATAAGAAGCTAGTTTCTTCAAGAGAAGGAAGTTTCCATCTAGGGATATAGTATCTGTCAAGATAATGGAAGAATCTAAAGAGCCATCTGGTCATAATTTTGTGATTTGACCATCTTCTGAGTAGTTCTCTCAACAAAAGTTCATCTTTCTTTTCTCGCAAAGATGGCAGAACCTAATTAAAGATAAGAAAATCTTATTAATTTTAATCATGTCTACACTATTAAATGGTTAGAAAAATCTTGATGGTTGATGGATGTTAAATTAGTAGTATTACTATTACCGTGGAAATAATATAATCATCAAAGACCTTCTTATATTGGACATACAGAAGCTTGGAATTTCTATCACCCAGTCGTTGGTCTGTACACAATTCATATACAGTTCTTGACCCTCAAGTTAAGACCATACAAGATCATATAATATAATAAAGGAGAAAAAGATTAAGGGGATGTTTGATTCCCTTAACTGATTTACAAACCTGTTTCTTATTTTCTTATTATTAAAACTAAAAAATCAAAACACATAAAACCATAACACAATCAAATATGTCATTAACTACTAAGCACTACGGGACTCAGACATGCACACCAGAACCAGACACGACACCGACACGACACACGTAATAGACATTGATAATAATTTAAGAACATGGAAGTGACTTAATGCAACCACATGTGTCAGTGACACACCATGTCTTACATTGGAGACGTCTACAATCTGAAGTGTCGGTGTTATATAGTTCATGTTCCCTTAAAACTTTTTCCAGCTTTTTTTTTCTTCTCAAAATTAAGCAGTTCATAATATTGAAACAAGGTGGAAAAAGTAAAGTTAAGCAGTGAATATAGTGAGGTGATGGATACTTATAATAGTCCATGTATTGGTCAGATGTGAAAATTGATTTGTTATTGTGAACACTTTCTTCTTCATCAAATTGGTTAATGAGTGTGTCCACAGCTGTCTGAAGCAAAGGCCACCCTTCCTCAAAATCAAAACTCTTGCCCCTTTTTTTGCATTCTTTCATGTTAGATTCCATGGGCTCTGAATCAGTAGCAGCAGCAGCAAAGATATTGATTGAAAGCAATAATAATAGGTACAGCGAAAGCAGAGTCAAACACATAGACATAGTGAGTGGGGGAACGGAAGGAAGAAGAGAGAAAACAAACTGTTTAGAATATGTATGATCTGGATCTTAATTATGAATGGATAAATGGTCAACCAGAAAGGATTTGAACATAACAAGCCATTCACAACCACACATTACAAAAATTAAATTATGGTTCCATTTTGTTACCTTCGCCTTTCTAGTTTCTCCACTGCCATTTCCCAATAAATGCCTCCATTTGTCGGTCTTTTCTTTATGGTGAATCCATTTAAGTAAGTGCCATGATTAAAAACAAGGTTATTCCTAATAAGCCAAAGTTGAGAGACAATAATAACCCCAATACGGGGGTTTAGATCCTCTCTATTTTATGGATGGTTCCAGTAGGAGAGAGAAAGACACAATAAATAAAATAATAATATTTTATTCATTGTGTCATTCAGTTTTTAACTGGAACCATCCGGAAACTATAACTGGAGAGCATCTCATTCCCCAAGACAAAGAGGCTAGCTCCAAGTGCCTATGTTGGTAAAATTCTACTTAAACACCGAGCTTCAAAAAAAATCTTTAAAAAATAAAATAATTATAGGTTTTACACCAACTAATTATTGGAGTTTTTTTCAATATAAAAAAAAAACAAAAAATGCCACAATCGTGATATTATTTTCTTAAATACCACATTTTTAAAATAGCACAAGTATTATTTCTTGAAATTGCGATAGCCCAATTGAATATTTTATTATTTTTTAATTTTATGTTTGGCTATAGCACATCCATTGTGAGATAGGCCAACTTTTATTTTCTTTTGTTGCTTATTTTAATGTTACTTAATGTGTTTTGGGTACTTTACTCTTTGGAAAACTTTTTAGGTGTTTAAATATGTGAAGTTCGTTCCTCAACAACTGGCTTGGTGAAGAAAATTTAATTCTGTAATAAAATATGTAAAGTGCAACGCTAACCGGTGTCTTTTAGGGTACTTTAGGGTTCAGAAAAAAATTTAACTGCACAAATACGCGAAGTTAGATCCTCAACATGTAAACGCGACGCTACATAGTGTGTTTTGGGTATTTTATGTTTGAAAAAAAAATTACTTGTTAAAATATGCTAAGTTTGATCATTAATAATCGGTATAGGCCAAAAAAATTAATTTTGTGATAAAATATATAAAGTGCGACGTTCATCACTGTGTTTTGGAGTACTTTATGCTCTGTTTGGTAAAACATAGCGAATAAAAGATAAGCCTCCAGATAGTAGATAAGCTAGCTTATAGCGGATGAACTTATAGCATATAAGCTAGCAAATTGAATTTAAAGTGTTCGTTCCCTAAATAGGACCGCGCTTTAAATATTTTATTACGAAATGTATTTTTTTTTGCCTAAACCGATTATTGAGGATCTAACTTGACATATTTGAAAAGGTAAAATAATTTCCAAACACTAAATTAAACCCAAAACACACTAATGAGTGATGCAATATATATTTTATCACGAAATTAATTTTTTTTAGCCTAAACCGGTTATTGAGGATCGAACTTGACATATTTGAATAGCTAAACATTTTTTCAAACCCTAAAGCACCCCCAAAACACATTGTTTATCATCGCGTTTTACATATTATGTCAAAAAAATTAATTTTTCCCCCAAACTAGTTATTAAGGATCTAACTTTGAGTATTTGAACAGTTAAAATTTGTTTTGAACTCTAAAATACCCCAAAACACAAGTTAGCATCACACTTTATATATTTTGTCACAAAATTATTTTTTTCACTAAACTAGTTATTGAGGAACAAACTTCACGTATTTGAACACCTAAATTTTTTAAGACAGTAAAGTACCCAAAATAAACTAAGTAACATTATACTAAAAAAAAATTAAAAGTTGGCCTGTCTTACGGTGGATGTGCAATAGCCTAACATAAAAGTTTAAAAGATAATAAAATTTTCAATTGGGCTATGGCACTTTCAAGAAATTATACCTCTACTATTTAAAAAAGTGGAGCATTTAGGAAAATAATGTCACACTTATGGTATTTTTGTATTTTTTTTAACTAAAAAAACGCTAATTATTGGTGTACTAAGGTATTATTCTTGATCAGTTAGCTAGTAAGGCATTATTTAAAAACTCCAAACAATTATTCATTGAAAATATAAGTATATATTTTCGGGTGCTTCTAGGGCGAGTGAGCAAATCAAATCCCTCACCGATGAACCACTAAAATTGACCGTGGAATATTGTGCAAAATGTTATGAGTGGTTAAGATTGGATCAACTAGTATTAAATCTGGCCTATTAATGATTTTTTATACTACATCCTACGGTCATATTTGATAGTTTGTCGGTGAGGAATTTGATTTGCTCCATCACCCTACCACCTGTTGCGCCCGAAAAAGTCCCCGAGGGAGAACCTTCCTCGTTCACAACTTTTTAAAACAATGAAGCCGCCACCAATATTTATTAAGGAAAATATTAGGAAAACCTTTTTTGGAAAGCGATTGGTCTTGCGAAACTAGAGAATAGGGTTCGGGGGTCGGTTACGCACGGGGAAGGTGTTAGCACCCCACACGTCCTCTCTACTGAGAGGGAACCTTTAATTAAATGTGTGGTTTTAGTGTGTTGACTCGAAAATACTTAATTTTGCCTCCCTACTTCTTATTGAAAAATTCTTAATGAAAATCTTTATTTATTATAAAAAAAGGGGGAAAAATGGGTTCTTAGAAAAAAACGCTTGACGGGTCAAGGCCCGCTCCTACGTATCTCCCGGTGCGATGGAGAACTCAAAGCTACGTAGTTCTTCTTTGTCCTGAAAAGGTTTTTGTCTTTTATCTTTTTAGTGAGTTTTCGAAATAGGACGAGCATTTAGTGAATGATTAAACTAACCAAGGTTATGGGTAATCACCGCTAAGTACTCTTGAAAATGAGAGTCACTACCGCCAGTCAGACGAACAAAGGCTCTGATTGACTATTAGTAGCGACTCGTTTTTATTTGTTCTTTAGAAAGGGGTTTTCGAAAGAGATTGATTGGCACGAATGATCAAACTAACAACAGTTATGGGTGATCATCGCTTGTTGTTCTTTTGGGAAAAAGACATCGCCACCAATGGCTAGACGAACAAATGTTCTGATTAACCACTAGCGACGATGGGTTGAAAATGTTTTTAGAAAGGAGAAGGTTTTCATTCTGAAAATGATCTTGGTTTGCAAAAGTGATTCTTTTTTGTTATGAAAATAACTCTTTTCTTTTTGTTATGCAAATACTAAACTTTTTATGATTGCGCTTGACGAGAATGTGACTCGCTCCTACGTATCCCAAATGGGAATCAAAGCGACGTAGTTCTAACGAGCCTTGAAAAGGAAAGTCTTTTTGCTTTGGCTTTGAAAAGTGAAGGGCGTTCATAATGATCAAACTAACAAAGGTTATGGGTGATCATTACTAAAACTTGCCTTGACTTTGATGCTTAGGAAAATATCTTTTGAAATTGAAAGCATTCATGATAATCAAACTAACAAGGGTTATGGGTGATTATCACTAGTAGCTTATGCATATAAAAACATCTCTTTTGTTTTTTGAAATTTAGGCTCTTAGGACAACCAAACTAACAAAGGTTATGGGTGATTATCACTAGTCGCCATTTTCATGCTAAACTATTTAGGAAAGAAAGTAATGAATGCAAATCGAATCCTTAGGCAAGCAACAATCTCACTTGAATTCTTGAGCAAATATTAGCCTAGACTACACATGTTAGACCACAACACATAAATAGGCAAAGAAAAAACTTGAATTGGGCATTAAGCAAAAATATAAGAGTAGGCAAGATTGAACCTAAATGCACATCTAGTGGAAGATGCTAGGCGGGAACCATACTCAGATATTTCTACAAAACACAAGAGAATCTAAATGCACATCTAGTGGAAGATGCAATGTAAGGAATGAGCCTATCTAAGTATTAATGATTCTACATGAGAGTTTGGTTGTTTGGGAGAAATACGGGTTTGCAAGCATCAATATTATGATAAAAAGATTGCATTATTAAATAGAGGGGATGAGATAGTAAAAGGGGTGTAATTAATCACGAGAGGGTTACATCATCAAATAGGGGGTGTAGAAATTAGAGGGCCTCATAGTAGTATTAAAAAAAAGGAAACAAAGATTGAGACATAAAAAAAACAATTAAGTAAAAAGGAAGCAACAGCTGAAAACGTGGGGGGTATGAATACCCACCCACAGTTATCTCAAACCTGAGGCTCAGTCCCACTCTCTTTGCGCCGCTGAAGGAAGAGTGAAGAGAGAGAAACGAAAAATCAGGGAGGTGAGAGAGAGCATTGGAATGGTTAAGAAGTTGATCACCAAAGGCCCAGTAAACAGCAGTAGCAGAAGGAATCGTTAATGTGAAAACGTACAAAGTAGCCATCAAATATATGTACTTGAATTTCTGTGGCTTCCACATGGCATGCATAATCTCTACAGTAACTGCATGTCCCCCAAACGTGTATAGTATATTTGTGGCTCCAGTGAAATACAGCACTAGCTTTTTTGGACCTGTGTGTGTCACACACTACTAAAAAAACGAAAATTAGAGACGTCCAAAATCCGTCTCTAAATAACAAAAATCCGTCTCTAATCATTTTAGAGACGGAATTTGTGACGAACCAAAATCCGTAACGAAATTCGGCGTCACTAAATATTTAGCGAGGGATTCCGAAAATCCGTCTCTAATAGAGAGGGAAAATATTCGTCGCTAATAGAGAGAGAAAAATCCGTCTCTAATAGAGAGGGAAAAATCCGTCTCTAATAGAGAGGGATTCAGCTCGTCGCTAATAGAGAGAGGGATATTTTCCCAATGCTCAGCTCCAACAGGGTGCATTTCTAAGGTGGAAAAGTCAAAGCAACATTTTTTTATGGAATAGCACACTGTTTGGAAACTTCATTGGAATGCTGGGTGTGCACTACACACTTCATTGATAACTTTTTGGTGACTAGCTTTAGAGGTTGAGTTTGATAGAAGGGAAACGAAATACATTTAATTGTTCATCTCCAGCTTTACTTGATCTCAGATAGAAAGTGTGCTCAAATAGGCAATAAATTATGCGTCCAATTCCAAAGGATGGTTCAATCACAGATGGTGTAAAAACTCGCTGATGCTCTTTCTTTTTCTTCTTGTGAATGGTCACCATATTCTTATTAATAGTAACAGCTTTCCCAAGTGTGCACACTTCAAACTCCACCTCCCCTTTAGCTTCTAGAGCAGCCTTCATATCCAAGGCCTCTTTCTCATGCATTGCCTGCCAGAGAAAATTTCATTTCTCAAAAATACTGTAAGTAGCTAAATACAGAGCTCCCTCCTCACCACCTCTCAGCCGCTTCTCTCCCTCACCACCATTTTTTTTATGAAACGAAAACAGATCGGACCACCGCAACCCACTTGCAATCCACCGTAACATAGATATGAGTAAATCGGACTGAAAACAGATCGGACCGGAAGAACAGATCTGAGAGTGAGAGGAAGAAAATGAAGAAAACGAAACAAAGAAGGGAGGTGGTGGGTGGCGGATCTGAGAGTGGAAGAAGCCAGATCTGAGAGTGAGAGGAAGAAAACGAAGAGGCTTGGGTGAAGGGAGGTGGTGGGTGGCGGTGAGAAAGTGGTACCGAAACATAGGGAGAAAACGAAAAGGTTTCGATGGAGGAGGTTTGGGTTCACGGTGGTGGAGGAGGTTTGGGTTCATGGTGGTGGAGGAGGTTTGAGTTCAGGGAAGTGGAATGGAAAAAAGAAGAAGAGATGGATGGGATTGAGAGGGATTCGAGAGGCATTGATGATTTGAGAGAGAGACTTTTTGTTTTTTTGACAACAGACTTTTTGTTGGTGATTTGAGAGAGAGGGATTCGAGGCATTGGGAAATGGATATTTAGAGAGGGAATATTTAGAGAGGGATATTTTTCTCTCTCCAAATTCGTCTCTAAACTCTTTTTTATATTTTGTGACGAATTTAGAGAGGGAATATTTAGAGAGGGATATTTTGCATCTCTATATTCGTCACAAAAATAAATTAGTGATGACAACCTATTTTCGTAGCTAATTCCCTCACTAATAGTGAGGGATACTTATCCATCTCTAAAAATTGGTCTCTAAAATTAACTTTTCTAGTAGTGACATTTTCAGCCCAATTGCTTTCCAAAATGGACCCAATAACCCATCAAGCACTTCAAACCACTGAATAACATGGTTCTTGAGACTGGCATTTTCCTTTTCCTTTCTAGTTCTGTATTCCATGTAAAGAACACTAATGAGATAAGCTGTCCAACTACCAAGGATTCCATAGAAAATTTGAAACACGATCCCTGATAGCATTCCAAGTTGAGAGAAAGAATATGGTAGTGTTAACAGCACTTGAGCCACTTTTTGATTACTTGATTGGAAGCACAACTGAACCATGCATCCCAAATAGAACCACCATGCCAGAGAAAATTCTTAACACTAAAACCAGATTGTTCTTCATCACGTTCTTTTGCTTCTTCCCTTTCTACCCCTTGTTCTGTCTCATTGAAAGTACTTGGAACTATTGCTTCTTCTCCTTGCTTCTGTGGCAACATTGTCTTTCCTTAAACTTTATGGATCTTTGTGATGATGTCTCTTTCTTGAAAAGGGTTTGAAAAATGAAACAAGATAACAGTAGAGAGAAGACTAGTTATTATATGAATTGAATGTGTTTGAAGAGGTGAGAAGTGTTGAAGAACAGTAACTAAGAATTATGGAATTTAGTTCAGCTATAAATGCAATGAGATTTGAAGGCTGAGAGGGTCACAGATGTGTAGAAGGTGGCGTGAATCAGTGAGCTGAGGGAAGCAACAAACTAGTGTATATTTAGTATGTCTTTATGTAGTAGTATGTATTTAGAATATCCTCTTTGTGTAATAATGTGAGCTTGTGTAAATGGGAGATTTGGAGTAGTAGGTGGTGTGGGGAGAAGTGCAGCAGGGGTTGCTTGTGGAGGAGAATATAGGATGTAGCAAGTTAGCCAAAAATGTAAAAAGTAAGAAGCACTTAAAAAGCACTTGGCTCTACTTCTAAAAATACAATAATGGCATCCGATGACACTTTATTATATATACTTAATTCTTATTTAAAACTTAAATTATGATCTATATTTTTTGTAATAATAAAAATAGTAATCCACCAAATATAAAAAGTAATGAAGATAAGTTTATTTTAGCTTTTTTTAATAAATAATTAAGTGCAAAGACAAAATACTAAAAATTCGATATTGTTCTCTTTTATTTCAAAAAACCGGACAAAATTAGGGTATGACACCACCGTAGTATATTTTCTCAATGTATTAATAAATAGACAACTTAAGAAATACTATCATTCACACTCGCTGGCATTTGTCTTTTCTTATTTATTATTAAATAACATAACATTCTTATTTGGTCAAAAAAAAAACATAACATTCTTATTATTTTGTTTATATTATTTAAAATCCAAACTATTGTCTTTATTTGAGTTGTGTGTCGATCCCATCTCGCAAAGCAAATCTAAGACAATAAATCTTAGGGAGTGACGCCAAATCTCCAACCCCCCCTCCCCCCTTCTTTTATTTTTCATTTTTTTTAGAGTACATAAAAATTTAGAAAAAAATAGATCTATAAATATATTAAGTTTGTTCATCGATAATCGGATAGGTGAAAAATGAAAATAAATTTCGTGATAAATTATGTAAAGTTTGTTCCTCAGTAACCTGTTTGGTGAAAAAAATCATAACGAAATGAGTAAAGTACAATGCTAAGTAGTATGTTTTTGGATGCTTCAAAATTTCGTGATAAATTATGTAAAGTTTGTTCCTCAGTAACCTGTTTGGTGAAAAAAAATCATAATGAAATGAGTAAAGTACAATGCTAAGTAGTATGTTTTGGGATGCTTCAGTGTTCGCAATAGTGTGTTTTTTTTGCTTTAGTGTTCGCAAAAAATCCAACTATTCAAATATGCAAAATTTGTACCTCTAACCAGTTTAGTGGAAAAAAAAATATAATTTCGTTACAAAATACGTAAAGTGTGATGCTAATCAACGTGTTTTGAGACACTTCGGTGTTCGAAAAAAATGTAACCGTTCAAATACTCAACGATTATTCCTCAATATCAAATTTTCTTTAAAAATGTTCGAATAGTTTGGTGAAAAAATAGTTTCAAAACAAAATAAGTAAATTAGTGAGTTTGTTTTGGGATACTTAAGCAGTCGAAAAAAATTTAACTGTTCAAATACGTAGAGTTTGTTTCTCAGTAACCTGTTTGGTGAAAAAAAATTCATAAAATATTTATGTAAAGTACGATGGTAAGTAGTGTGTTTTTGGATAGGCTAAATAGCACTTTTGGTCTTTTATCTTTGCTCCAGATTTCACTTTGGTCCTTTATCTTTTTTTTGGTCCGTTTTGGTCCTTTATCTTTTATTTTCGTTTCACTTTGGTCCTTTATCTTTTTTTTGATCCGTTTTGGTCCTTTATCTTTCATTTCATTTCATTTTGGTCCCTCACGTTATTATTTAATTCAATTAAAACATTAAAACAATTAAAACAATTAATTCAATTAAAACAAAATTATTTTAAAACAATTAAAACAAAAATTTGGTCCCCCATCGTGAACCCCTCTCCCCCCCCCCCCACCGTGAACCCCTCTCCCCCCCCCCCCCCCCCCCCGTGAACCCCTCCCCCCTCACCCATCCTCTCCCCCCCCCCCCCCCACAGAACCACTGAAACGACGAGGACGGAACGGTGAACAGCGGCGCGAAGAGAACGGCAGCGACGCAACCCGACGGCGCAAAGAAGAGGAACCGATCTTCGCAACCCAGATCAGATCGTCGCAACCCAGACCTTACACCCTTCGCAACCCAGATCCGATCGTCGCAAACCCAGATTAGATCGTCGCAAACCCATATCCAAAACCACGGACCCGCGAACCACCAAAACGCGCGCAGAACAAGAGACGGCGACCAAAACAGAGAACCAGCGAACCAGAGGCGCAACCAGAGAAACCACGAACAGAGAACCACCGAACCGCGAACAGTGAGAACGACGCACGGAGGATGACGAAGGAGGCGCACAGAGGACGGCGAAGGAGAGGGTGGAGGATGGGTGAGGGGGGAGGGGTTCACGGTGGGGGGGGGGGGAGAGGGGTTCACGGTGGGGGACCAAATTTTTGTTTTAATTGTTTTAAAATAATTTTGTTTTAATTGAATTAATTGTTTTAATGTTTTAATTGAATTTAATAATAACGTGAGGCACCAAAATGAAACGAAATGAAAGATAAAGGACCAAAATGAAACGAAATGAAAGATAAAGGACCAAAACGGATCAAAAAAAAGATAAAGGACCAAAGTGAAACGAAAATAAAAGATAAAGGACCAAAACGGACCAAAAAAAAAGATAAAGGACCAAAGTGAAATCTGGAGCAAAGATAAAGGACCAAAAGTGCTATTTAGCCTTTTGGATACTTTAGTGTTTGCAATTGTGTGTTTTTAGATGCTTTAGTGTTCGCAAAAAAAATTCAACTATTCAAATGTGCAAAATTTGTGCCTCAATAACCGGGTTGGTGAAAAAAATTATATAATTTCGTGACAAAATACGTAAAGTGTGATGCTAAACAGCGTGTTTTGAGATAATTTAGTGTTCGAAAAAATATTTAACCTTTCAAATACTAAAAGTTCATTCCTCAATATCGAAAAAAATTTAACTGTTCGAGTACGCAAAGTTTGTTCCTCGGTGATTGGTTTGGTGAAAAAAATAATTTTAAAACAAAATATGTAAAATGCGATACTATGTAGTGTGTTTTTTTATTCTTTAGTGTTTGTAAAAAAATTCAACTAGTCAAATATGCAAAGTTTGTGCCTCAATAACCGATTTGGTGAAAAAATATAGATAATTTCGTGACAAATACGTAAAGTGTGATCCTAAGCAGTGTTTTCTGGGGTACTTTAGTGTTCGAAATTTTTTTAACAATTCAAATACTCAGAGTTCATTCCTCAATACCCGATTTGGTGAAAAAAAATAATTTTGTGACAAAATACGTAAAGTGCGATGCTAAGCAGCATGTTTTGAGATAATTTAGTGTTTGAAAAAAATTTAATTGTTCATAGTAGACAAAAAAATTCCACCATAGCTGGATCAAAGTTCCCTTGAGTATTAGTAGAAATCCAACATGTGAAAGCAACCAAAGTAGACAAAAAAAATCTGACGACATAATATATGTGAATTATTTTTACGCTTATTCATTTTTAAGTTGATTTGAGTTTATTGAATTAAGTTCCTACCATACACATTTGTTAACTATAGTTGGTCTTTGTGATTACATGATTTCTCTATAGGTAATGCCTTCCACAAATATTCTTTTGGTCTTTGCTCACTGATTGTTTTTTCCGCTCACTGCTTGTTAACCATTGTGTTTGCAGCACATTTAAATGACGTGGAGTTGGAGTTTCAGCAGGATTAAATAGTCTAGAACAACTGATCCGAATCTTAATTAAGGCATGTGATTTGGAGTTGTTGGGGTTTGTTGCAGTGGCGATTTTAATGCTTAAGTTTTGTTTCTGTTCAACTTGATCTGTGGATTATGTTTGTACTCTTTGTAATAATATCTAACACTTTCATCTGTGTTAGTACTTATAATGTACTTCTTAATGTCTAACACTCTTATCTCATTCTTGTGTCTATTTTATTCTACTAATTAACATCTTTATATATAATTCATAAATGTATTGATAATACTTATTAACTAGGTAAATTCGAATTTCCATCTTCAAACATTTGTTAAAACTTCTATTTCTATGGAATGTGAAATCTACACATTTTGTGTTATTACTGACATTTTTTATACCTCATGTTTAGGGCTTTCACCCCTGTGCAGAGCACGGGTCACACCGCTAGTTAGTAGAAACTAGAAAGTAGTTGCGGGACCAATTCTTATATTTGTATCTTTCTGTCGTGCATTTGTTTTGATGAAGTATTTTTGGGATCAAGTGCCAATAGTAGAAATATAGGCTTGGTGACCCTTTGAAAGATGCACAAATCTATTAGTTAGGGGTTTTTAATTATGAAAAAGAGACAAGTCATAACAAATATGAACTAGTTGATGTTGCTGAGTAGAGATGATGGAAAGTGTTAATCCAAGTAGGTTCCCAGGAAAGAGAGGTGGGTCACAATGGACACTCTTAAGTACCAAGTCTTTCCTAGCCAGAACTTTCCCCAAACAACACTGGTTTCAAGAACAAGCCAAAAAGATTACTGGGATGAGTCGCGAACTAGGTCGCTCTCTTTAAGACGTTTCGTGGCACTGCTCCAAGGTGCAAGCAGACTATCAACCACGATGTCCCCAGGATAAAATAGCCTAGTCGAAACTGCTATGAAAGTTCACTGCACTGTGAAAATTTGCTCTAAGATATACACCCTCAATATGGTTATGAAAAACCACTCTTTAGAAACTAAGCTTGGAAATGCTTCAAGTTTTCTAGAGAAGAAAAAAGTTTTGGTTATGAAAAACCACTCTTTAGAAACTAAGCTTGGAAATGCTTCAAGCTTTCTAGAGAAGAAAGAAATTTAGGGAGAAGAGAGAAAACTTGAGGAATGTAGCCCGAGATTCATGATATTTTTAAGGTATCTCATGGCTCTCTCGATAGCGTGCCAATGCTCTATACTAGGTCGACTAGTAAACCTGCATAACAGTCCCACAACATAGGCAATGTTGGGTCTAGTACAATTAGTGGCATACCTTAGGCTGCCAATGATGCTCGCATATTCCGTTTGTCTAACACTATCACCGGTGTTCTTAAAAAGTTTGACACTCGGATCATAAGGTGTACAAGCAGGTTTACAATCAAAATAATTGTATTTCTTTAAGATCTTCTCAATATAATGAGATTGATCCAAGGAAATTCCTTTCTCGGACCTAGTGATCTTAATACCAAGTATTACACTTGCTTCTCCAAGGTCTTTCATATCAAAGTTGTTGCACAACAGTGATTTCACTTTATTTACAGCATGAATGTTTGATCCAAATATGAGTAAGTCGTCTACATAGAGACATATGATTGTGCAAATGTCATTCTCGGTTTTGTAATATATGCATTTGTCACTTTCATTCACTTTAAACCCATTCGATATAATCAAATTATCAAACTTCTCATGCCATTGTTTAGGAGCTTGTTGAGACCATACAAAGACTTATCCAACTCACAGACCTTGTGTTCTTGCCCAAGAACTACAAAAAAACTTCAGGTTGCTCCGTATAGATTTCTTCTTCTAATTCACCATTTAAAAAATCAGTTTTGACATCTATTTGGTGTACTTCCAAATTGTAAATAGCGGCCAACGAAATTAGTACCCTTATGGATGTAATTCTAGTAACAGGTGAATATGTGTCGAATAAATATATATTCTCTCTTTGTCTAAAACCTTTGGCTACAAGGCGAGCCTTGTATTTATCAACAGTGCCGTCAGGTTTTAGTTTCTTTTTCAAAATTTATTTACAACCAATTGGTTTGCAACCTGGAGGCAAGTCCACTAAGTGCCATATTGTTAGACTCTAGAGAATTCATCTCGTCATTGATGGCTTCTTGCCACAAATCGGCATCCAAAGAAGACAATGCTTCCTGAATGCTAGTTGGATCCTCTTCTAACGTATAGACCATATAATCGGGTCCATAGTCCTTAGCAACATGTGCTCTCTTACCTCTTCGAGGTTCTATTTCCCTTTGTTCGTTGTTTTCAACGTTCCAAGGCACAGAGACTTGACTAGTTTCGGTGCCCCCACTATTTCTAGATTTAAAAGGGAATTCGTTTTCATAAAAGTCAACATCATTTGACTCTATGATCACTTTAGATTTAAGGTCATAAAACCTGTAAGCTTTACTGTTTACTGCATACCCAATGAATACACATTCATAGGCTCTGCTGACGAGTTTAACTCTTTTTGGGTCTGGAATCCTAACATAAGCCAAGCAACCCCAGATTCGAAAATAAGACACATTAGGTTGTCTTTTCTTTATGATTTCATAAGGAGAAATTTTGCTCTTAGACTTTGGAAGTTTATTCGTTTATTCAGGACATAACTTACAGTTAGCAAAATTTCCCCCCACTAGTGAGATGCAGCACCAGAATAAAGCATAATAGCAACTACCAATTCGGTAAAAGTTCTATTCTTTCTTTCCGCTTTACCATTAATTTCGGGAGATATAGTGCAGTCGTTTCATGTATAATTCCATTAAATTAATGGGAATCATACTCCATTTCTCAATTGCTATAAAAGCTCTTAATCTTTCTATTTAATTGATTTTCAAAATCTGTAATGGAAAACTTTGAATATGTCAAGCACTTCACTTTTATTTTTCACAAAGTATATACAATGTAGTCAAATCAATTATAAATAAAAGTCGTAAACTATCGTTTTCCATTTCTGACGTTCTATCTTATTCGCATATATCTGAGTTAGTCAAAACTAATGCTCAGATTTCCTTTTTTTTCCAGCAACGATCTATGTTCGAAACATAGCATGATCACATCGAGCAAAGCCAGTGACCATCCACCAACCTTCGCAATTATCAACACTGTTCATTTCATAAATTATAGCAACCGATTGCTATTCAGTCAGGTTAGCCTGCGAGGTAGAGCTTGGCCTGTTCCTACACTTGCATGTCATATGACTTGGTCACTCGCAACAATTAAATGGAGGAGCAGCATCATTCTTAGGTTGTGGTGGTGGTTGAGGCTTAAGATATGGGGACTTTGGAGGGTTCCCATTCTTGTTGCAGTTGTTTTGAATCTGATTACGGTTTTAATTTTGAAAGGTTTTCTAGAAAGTTATATTACAATTTTCAAAATTATATATTGCAATATATCGTGAAACACATAACTTCTCAAAAAAATGTTATTGTTAATGAGATCAAAAGCAATTCTATGATATAAAACATAATATAAAACCATTAACCGTTAAATGTTAACCACTAACGACAACAAAAGATATGAATAAAAAATAATTTCAAAAAATATGAATTAAAAAAATTCATTCTTGTAGGGATGATTATTCTCTTTCCGTAGAATTAAAAATTATAGAGATAATCATTCTCTTTCTATTATTATACCGTATAGAGAAAAAAATTCTCTTTCTATTGATAAATAGTATAGAGAAAATTATTCTCTTTCTATAGGAATATTTCCTTTTCAGAGCATCACAGACATCCCTGGAGGACTTACAGGTACTGTAATAATCATAAAGATCATCAGTTAGTCCGTTCAGAATAAAATTCTTACAGAGATAGATATGCTCCTTCCATAGGAGTATTTCCTTTGCTGTTTTAGTCTGTTCAGCTGTTTCAGCGGAACCAGCACCAGTAATTTCTTCGGTTGTCTTGGCTGAATTAGAAACGTCTTAAAAATGTTAATCCAAGTAGGTTCTTAGGAAAGAGAGGTGAGTCACAATGAACACTCTTAAGTACCAAATCTTTCCTAGCCAGAACTTTCCCCAAACAACACCGGATTCAAGAACAAGCCAAAGAGATTACTGGGATGAGTTGCGGACTAGGTCGCTCTCTTTAAGACGTTTCGTGGCACTGCTCCAAGGTGCAAGCAGGATATCAACCACGACGTCCCCAGGATAAAACAGCCAGTCGAAACTGCTACGAAAGTTCATTGCACCGTGAAAATTCGCTCTAAGATATACACCCTCAATATGGTTATGAAAAACCACTCTTTAGAAACTAAGCTTGGAAATGCTTCAATTTCTAGAGAAGAAAGAAGTTTTGGTTATGAAAAACCACTCTTTAGAAACTAAGCTTGGAAATGCTTCAAGCTTTCTAGAGAAGAAAGAAATTTAGGGAGAAGAGAGAAAACTTGAGGAATGATTTATCGTCAAGTGGTGTGAGAAATAAGTGAGGAGGAGTCTCCCTTTTATAGGCTTTTTACTCTATAGAAGTGTTTAGTCTACCCAATGTGAGACTTTTTCCAATTCACACTTAACAAAGTTTCAACAGAAAGTTCAGAGGAAACGTTTGTGCATTGAGAGAGAATCTGTAACGCGAAGTTTGAAGCACTTCTCTTTAGCGTGTCTGATGAAACCGCACTGAACACAAGTGGAATGATTTCTCTTGGAAATTTTAGGGTTTTTCTGAACAGTACACGTCATTGGAGTCTCTAGAGGGGTGGCAGTGGCAAGAATCTCATGCCGCTTTTCATCTTAAGTGACCATGGAAAGCACAAGGTTGATGGATGGAAATGGATCCATAAGAAAGATTTGTTCTCAAACTTGATTGAAAGACTTGTTGAGTCCCATGAGGAAAGTGGGAATGTGCTCGTCCTAAAGGCGTTCAATAATAGGCTCAACACCACCACCGTTACAGTGGCGAGCAAGGTAAATTCCCCCCATTTCGTCTCATAAAGACATCAATTTAGTGAAGCACAAACTATGGAGGTCCCCTAGGTGCATGTGAAGAGGTTTTTCTTGAGTTGTAACACACGAGGGTCGTTCTTTTGCTAAAAGAGATCATGGAGCTCCTTCCAAATGGCGGCAACATCTGTTGCATAGATCACACTCGCGAAAATCTCCTTGGAGAATGAATTCAATAACCAAGAGAAAACAATGTTGTTGGTATGCATCCAAGAACGACAACGAGGGTCATTTTCAGCAGGTTTCTAAAGCAATCCATCAACGAAGCCTGCTTTTTTATTGCCGCACGACGCCAGGAGTTGAAATTCTTGCCAGTGAGAAGTTGTCACACCTAGAAAACACCGGGATGATTAGAGGAATGTAGAAAGTCGTGATTCACCATGGAAAAAGCACACACAACACGATGAAGAACGAATGAGAAAGACACATAAATTAATACATTTATTGAGGACTAGATTAGTTTTCGTATCTTTTGTTAGGGACCGATTTCACTATTTACTCTATTTAATTTATTTTTAGTCGACTTAGTCCCTAAACTTTTACAAAAATTCAATTCAATCCCCCACATTTATAATATATCAATTTAGTCTTGAGTTTTTACAGAAGTGTTTCAATTTAGTCCCTTTTTACAAAATAGAGGCACTAAATTGGAACACTTTAACAAAATTTAAGGACTAATTGTTTGGGTAAACAATCATTTTGGTCATTGAATGTGTGAAGTGTGACACCTGAGGCCGACAAGGGCGGGGAGTGATTATCGGTGCGGAGCATGGACAAAGAGCGGCTCCCGGCACACTTCTAGGCGATGGGACACGTGAATGAACTGAATACGCACCAGTGAGAGAGATTCTGAGGCTGTGCAGGTATAAGACTGTACAATTGAATGAAGACTTAAAAGAATTGATTTGGACTACTTATACAAACAAATGCATTATCTTTTTGGGAGTCCCAGGCATAAGAACTACAGAGTTAAGCGTGCTTGACTTGGAGCAAATTTGGGATGAGTAACCTTTTGGGATGTTTCCTGGAAAGTTAAAAAAGCAACTTAAGAGAGAGGTAAAATATATATACTATCTATATAAGAAAACAATGTGCTGATTATATACTATCTATATATAAGAAAACAATGGGCTAATTAAATTACTAAATTGCCCATTGTTTTCTTATATAGATAGTATATATACTTTACCTCTCTTTTAATTTACTTTTTTAACTTTTTCTCTTACTTCTACTATCTATATAAGAAAACAACTATATAAGAAAAAAATGGGCTGATTAAATTAGTAAATTGGCCATTGTCTATATAAGAAAACAATGGGCTAATCTAAAAATATAAATCCAGAGGTAGTATGACATCGGCGCTGATGTCATACTCCCGCTAAATTCTCCCCCTCTCCCTCTCTTTTGGCCCCATTTTCCTCTCTCCCTCTTTTTTTTTGTTTTTTTCCCCAAAAAAAATCATTCCCTTATTTTTTGTTTTATTTCTTTCCCCAAAACTCCCTCCTTCTCTTCCCCCCCCCCCTTTTTATCACTCTTTTTTTCCCTTCTCTTTTCCCCAAAACTCCCTCCTTCTCTTTTCCCTTATTTTTTGTTTTTTTCCCTCCTTCTCTTTTTTTAATGTAGAGTAACTTGTGATGCAACAAAAAATGTAATTGTTCAAATATGTGAAAATTTGTTCATCTATAATCCATATTTTTATGTTTTAAGGGCATTTTATGGTTCAGTAAAAATTTTAGCTTTTCAGATAGCCGAAGTCTATACCTTCATAATCAGATTAATAAGACCGAAAATTAATTTTGTTACAAATTACGTAAAGTGTGACGTTAGACAGTGTGTTTTGGGATACTTTAAGGTCCAACAAAATTTTTAATTCTTCAAATATTCGAATGTTGTTCCTTTATTACCAATTTTGTGAAAAGAAATAATTTTGTAACAAAATATATAAAGTGTGATGAAATGCTTGTGTCTTATAATCCATCATTTGACATATTAAAATGTCTAGCAACCTGTTCAGTAGAATCCATCCAGTGCTTCTGTTTTTGCAGATGGTCTAACCCCTTATAGCCCAATTATTATGTAGGGTAAAATATGTTTTTAGTCCCTGCAATCCCGCTCCACCATTTTCATCTTTAATTTCTGCAATCGTTCTCTGTTTTTCGATTTGGATTGCGTCTCTAATTTCATTTCTGAATCGTTTCTGATTTTGTTCTTATCTTCGTTTCTGATTTCCTTTCTTTTTTCGATTTCGTTTCTTTTTTGATTTCGTTTTGATTGTGTTTTTGATTTTGTTTTTGAATCAATTTCTGATTTCGTTTTCTGATTTTGTTTTGATTGCGCTAATTTGCTCATGATGGCAGCGAGAAAGGGGGCGATGGCGGAAACGCGATTCCAGAAAGGCACAGAAACGTGATTCCATTTTGTGGTTCGTTGCCTTCCCTCTTCTTCAAGAACGCGATTCCAGAAACGCACAGAAACAAGATTTGTTCTTGAGTTAATAGGCATTTTCATTAACGCACAGAAATGAGATTTATTAATCGATCTTTAACAGAGACCTTGGTTTTCTCATCACCTTGAATTTTACCCCTTTTGTTTCCACTTCTTTGAGTTAATCTCTTGAACAAAGACCAATGGAGTTTCTGTGATGGGCCAAGGAGAGTAACAAGTCGGATTGAGAGATGTTGAAGAAGAAGCAAATGTTAGGGTCCTGGGCAGTTTCGTGAAGATGGTGATGATTTCGGGAAGAAGAAGACTAATTTTTATTTTTGAAAATAAAAACAAATTTAATAAAACAGGGAAAAATAAATAAAAGACCACATGGATAAAAAAAGCCACCTCTAAATGACACGTCAGCATTCTGTTAGCCCAGTCAGCATCATTTAACAGTAGAGACTAATAATGGAAACGACAAAATAAGTTGAGGACCAAAATGCTTATTTCGTTAATGTAGGGACTAAACTTATAAGGACCCAATTTTGTAGGGACCAAAAACATATTTAACCCTATTATGTAATAACTAGCATTTCTACTACTAATATCGTTTTTCCTTTCACTTTCATCCTTTTGAATCTTTTAAACATAACTTTTAGTTGTTAAAATTTGACTTCAATTACTATTAATCTAATTTTGGTCTTATAATGCATCCGTAGACCATAAAGCTTTGGCCCCGTGCATCGCACGGGTCACGACGCTAGTTAAATTACTAAATTATATATACTTTATCTCTCTTTTAATTTACTTTTTTAACTTTTTCTCTTACTTCTACTATCTATATAAAAAAACAACTATATAAGAAAAAAATGGGCTAATTAAATTAGTAAATTGCCCATTGTCTATATAAGAAAACAATGGAATGATTAAATTACTAAATTGTTCATTGTTTTCTTATATAGATAGTAGCTATACTTTAACTCTCTCTTAATTTATTTTTTTAACTTTTTGTGTTACTTCTACTATCTATATAAGAAAAGAATGAGTTGATTAAATTACTAAATTGCCTATTATTTTGTTATATAAATAGTAGATATAACTTACTTCCCTCTTATTTATTTTTTTCTCTTACTTCTACTGTCTATATAAGAAAACAATGGCCTGATTAAATTACTATCTATATAAATATATTTTATTTTTATAAATAAGCATTTATGTAAATAAACATTTTGTTTTCACATAAAATGAAAAAAATATTTTTTGGATACGGAGCAGCGTTAAAACTCAGGGCCAGCTGTCCTGCCCCTCGAGGCACCTACAATGAGCGATGGATTAATCACTACTGTCCATGCGGTGGATACCCGAGTTTAAAAAAAAAATACAAATTTAATTTCTGAATTATTCATAATCACAAGTAATGTGATATTACTTCTGCCTATGGAAAGATATTACTTTTAGTTCAATAATAAATGACAGTATTTAATTTTTTTTTATCAATGATAGTATTTAGTTTGAACGATTGTTTGTAAACATGAAAAGATATGTAAAAAGGTCAATTTATATGGTGACGTGCGAAATTGCTTTTTCGGTTTCTCGAGGAAAGGGAAGAAAGAAACCCAAGTTGGAAACACAAAGACCCACCCTACCGAGCCACAATAACAAAACCTTCTCTCTCTCTTTCTCTCTCTCTCTCTCTCTCTCTCTCTCTCTCTTTCCGTTTCTCTTCTTTACTTCTTTGTCTGATAAAACTGTCATCAACCCCTTCCTCTCCCTCTTTTTGATTCTCCCCTGCAATTACATCTATGAATAATTGTTTGTTTTCTGTTGTTGAAAGCATATTTGCTTGAATCCGCCGAAAGATACCTTATTGATCGTTCGAATCTATGGAACAGCTTGTCAACTTCATCATCCGCCCACCAAGGTATCTGGTTTTCTCTTTCTCTCTCTAAATTCCCAGACGAGTATCTGCTTAGGCCTGGTAATGATATTATTCAGTTGGAATAAGATGAAATTCAATGCGAAATTTTGATTTTTAGTTTTTGTAAAGCCCCAACTCAGTTTTTGTGAGAACTATCGTTTCTTGTTAACTTGGTTTACTCTTTTCTTTGCCTGGAAATTTGAGATCCGTTTTTAACTCCTTCTTTCATGTAACTCCTACTTTACATGGTGCTGACAGCTGATATGATAACACTTTTGATAGGCTTATAAACTGTTCTTTATCTGAACACGCGTCTTCAAAATTGATTCTTGACTGGTTGTTTATGCCTAATATGAATTTTCCTATTTTTTTATGTTCTGAAAGTAAGATCTCTAAACCTAAGTGATAGCTAAAAATAATTTCCTTAGCTTTGAATACTCTGCACCCTGATTTTGGTCGTTATTATGGATTTTTGGTATTTCTAAGTTTATAATTGATTGAACCGACAAAACGGTATAAGACACATTAGGAGTAACTGCCTGATGACAGTTATGGTTAGGGAATAATGCAGTTAGGATTGGAAAGTAACTCTCGTTACTTATTAGTATATATTAGTTATACCAACAAGTGTTGGTCTGAGAGGTTAAAACTCTATTGGGAGGGGAGAACCACATGGACTGACCGGCAAAACCGGCTACTCGTGGCTAGCCAGGTTCCCCGGTGTAGATTAATCACCGGCAAAAATACTGCGCACCAATAACACGGTAACAAAAAAAAGTATATTATATATATATATATATATATATATATATATATATATATATACATATATAATAGTAGGATCAGAAAGGAAGGCCAGGAGGTTGTTGTTATTTATTCTTTTGACAGAAGGTTGTTGTTATTCTGCGTTTTCTTCTACTTTTCTTGCTAAGGGGATCAATAGTGGTTCTCCACTTCCCCCTACATGACTTGAACCCACAACCCTTTGGGTGTAGAGGAAGCGTCTTCCCATCTAAGCCGTGCTCCGCTGTATGTTATTCTGAAGTTGTATTGTTGTATTTTATGTAATTTGGTGTGATTCAATCCTACTGCCTTCTATTTAAATTGGCGTTATATCAACAATTGATTGTTGGAGTAGGACATTAGATATTTTGTTATTCACAGAAGCAGTTAAGCACATGGGAATATGACATACTTCTTCCCAAAAAGGAGATAGAAAAAGAATGGAGACATTGCATCAACCTTTTTTTTAAGAGTTTTAATGAAAAAGAGAAGTCCTTCAAATTTTTAGGTCATTAGAAGAAGCCCCCAATTGCAATATAGGCCTCGTTACTGAACTATGCACATTATACTCTTACATGCATACATCCCTTCACACAGCTACATTTACATACTTCTATTTTGGGCCATCTCTCTGCAATTGTGGCCTAAAGATGAATTCACTTGTATTGTCTATTGCCTCACTAATTTATTTACACTATTTTCATATCAAATTTATCTTCAACTTTAAATTATTGTGAAATCTTGACTGTATCCATTGCTTGGATGCAGGGCTGAATACGACCCCAAAAGTGATTTATTAGATCAAGAGTTTGTGCTGAAAGGGAAGTGGTATCAACGGAAGGATGTAGAGGTAAGCTTAGAAAAGTAGAATTCAGTATGGTAGTAAAACTTTTTTTTGCATTGGCTCAGTAGAAATGCATTCAAAGATAGTTTTTATCGTATTTCATAGTTCATCAGTCGTGAATTAAAAATCTGAACCTTCAATCACTGTCTTTGACCACTTTTTATTCTTAATATAGTCAATCAGTCATGAAATAAAATTTGAACCTTCAATCACTGTCTTTGACCTCTTTTTATTCTTAATATTTTTTTCTTAAATTCCTCAAAGTGTGTGTTACTATTAAGGGACAAAACTAGTGGCAAAAGAGAGATCCATTAGGCAGGCCATTATTGACTTCAATGAGGAGTATGAGCACGTAAAATTGGTGCGCCTCAATTAAATTTGAGTGTTTTATGTTGACATATACCTTGGAAGACATGCCAATGATATGCTTGAAGATGTTTGAAGTCACATCTTTTATGCTAAAAGAAATACAGTTTCATAAGTTGTTTCACCCTTAGTTATTTTATTGCTTTTCTGGAAACTGTGAGAAGTGTTTCTTACCTAGAATGTCAGCATGAAAGAACAAATTATTTACGTTTAAATAGTGAAACTATAGTAGAATAAGACTAGTTCTATTCTAGAAGTAATATTTTCTGCCAAACTTGCATCTTTAAACAGTGTGTGATTACTTTTGTGTCAAATACTTTACTATTTTCAATTTCATGTAAAGGGTGTGTATGTGATGTTATAACTTGTACAACTTATTTTCTTGTTGATTTTACTATTTCCCCCATCACAAGCATTTTTTTTAATCAAGTCATATTCTATCTATTTTTGTTGACAACCTGCATGGTCAGACTTAAATGTAATATTGATAATATGCAGATAAAAAACAGTCGAGGTGATGCTCTTCAATGCAGCCATTACCTTCCTATTGTCAGTCCTGAAGGAAAAGCTCTTCCCTGTGTAATATATTGTCATGGAAACAGGTGACTACTGGGCAGTATGTTTTTTTGGTTGACAAGCAATTGTCATTTGAAAATGTTCCATTGAAACTGTAAACCTGTTTTTTGGCATTTCAGATTCTTCTTTGAAGATTGTGTTTTCCTCTCCTTTTCTCTATCACCTAAAAAAATATGGTCTACTTATCACTTAGTCTGTTATTATACGAATGGTTTAACATAGATATGGGGGCATTTTGTATATGTTGAATTTGTGATTTCTTGAATTCTTATCATTGTCTTGCACTCATAATATATTAAGACCTTTCCTTTTCATTTTTCTTAGCTGTATAGATTTATACATGTTATAGGTTTGACAAGGTGATTGTATGAGAATCACTGTATTTACTCATTAAAATGATAATTTTAAAATTTAGATCATAATTTATTTTTACCGACAAAACGTACACTATCACATTGCGTTGTGCATAAGATGATCCAGCATAAAATTAAAAGAAAAAAGTGTTAGCTATGACATTTAGTTATTACTCATCTAATCAGCTGGATTCTGATATAGCAGACACTGAAGGATCTGGTTAGTTTGATTGTATGTCATATTTATGACCTAATAGATCTATTTTTTTTCCTTCTAAATTCTAAACAATTCTGAACAAAATATACTCTTCCAGCTTTAATTTTGAAACTTAGATCGCTGCTGCCTTCTTTGAGGTTCTTTAACTGTCTAACTCTATATATGTTGCATAGTTTATTGATCTCATTTTTATAGGGCCATGCTGACTTGGTGCAATGTTTATGACAGTGGATGCAGGGCTGATGCCAGTGAAGCTGCTATAATTTTACTTCCTTCAAATATTACGGTTTTCACTCTGGATTTCTCAGGATCTGGACTTTCTGGAGGGGAGCATGTCACTTTAGGCTGGAATGAAGTAAATACTTTCTCAATAACCTTTATAAATAATCACATCTGCCTGTTTCATCATTGATATTGCTTAGTCTCATTACTTTATCCGCTGTGGGGAAGGGGTGATTTTCTCCATCTTTGTCTTTTATTATTGTGAGTGAGAAGCTATACGTCAATTCCAAAGTTCTTTTTCTACCTTTTGTGATGTCACACACATATTTGCCATAATACACAATAGTAAACTTTATGTTAAGATAGCTTCGAGAACTTGTGCTCTGGTGTTTTTGCAAGTTTAATCCAAAATTAGTGCAGTTAAATTTAGTTATGTTTTTGTTCGAGTTCTTCATCTATATCATCAATGGAAATTTAGAACTCGTCATATGCTTGGACAGGACAGTTATCCACTTATCCTGATTACTTTTTCATATTTTTCTTTTATCACGGTAGAGCAAAAAAAAATGCTTTGGGCTTATTCTCTACTGGGAGTTTTCATATACATTACTACTATATTTGCTTTGATGTCATTACTTGTTTGACAGTCTTGAGTCTTGACTGTTCTCAGAAGGATGATCTGAAGGCTGTGGTCAACTATCTGCGGGATGATGGAAATGTCTCTTTAATTGGCTTGTGGGGCCGCTCAATGGGAGCTGTAACTAGGTAGGCTTTCAATTTTTCGTCATTCACTTCTTCCTTTGAACTTTAATTTGGAATCATATTTAGGAAATGTTTGCTTATGAACACGGGGTTGTGTAGCACTGTAGCAATTAAATGGGATTTGTTGCACAATTTCTCGATTCTTGCAGAAGTTTTCACTAGTTTGTTTAGTACTTTCTTTCTCCATCGAGATTCGTTATTATCTTGCAACAAATTTTAGAAACTACAGTGCAGGGATTACACACTGTTAGATGGTGGCTGAAGTGGCTTGTGAAAAGAGGTTCATGTAACATTATCGTTCTTGAATTAGATTGTCTGTATCACTAGTTTCTAACCCGAGGATGAAGATCTGATAGTATATTCATGTATGTATGCTCGTTTGAACTAGGAAAGGAGTTGACAGTTCTGCATTTTTGTGGACTTGTGGGAATGATTTTTTTTTTTCTTGGAATAGAAACTCATTTATATCTTTAGTCCCTTCTGATTTAAATGTTTCTCCTAGTTAAGCGCACTCAATTTATGAACTCTGGTTATGTGGCCATTCAGACCTACCATTTTGACTAATTTAAATGGCCTTTCTTCGTGCATTAATGATGTTATTCCTTGCAGCCTCATGTATGGAGCGGAGGATCCTTCAATTGCGGGGATGGTTTTAGACAGTCCCTTCTCTGATTTGGTTGATTTGATGATGGAACTTGTAGATACATATAAAATCCGTCTGCCAAAGTTCACTGTGAGTATCTTAAATTACTTTTTTGGGTAAAAATGGTAATATGTTTTAAGCAAAATTACACTAGAGGTCCTTTAAGTTATTTAATTGTAACAAGTTGGTCCTTTAAGTTTTTTTCGTACCACAAGTCCTTTAGGTTACATAATGTGTACACCGTTAGTCTTTTTTCATTTTTCGTTACAAAAAACCCAAGTTGGCACTAATAGAGTTGACTTGGTCGTGACGGAGCCTACGTATCATTTGTCTCGTAACAATTTGGTCATTTAAGACTACCGTCATGTAATAATTTTGTCCTTTTAACTTGAATGAAAAAGAAGATGAACCGTTTTTTTAAATTGAAAGTATCAAATTGTTACATGACAGTAGTCTTAAATTACCAAATTGTCACTAGATAGATGACACGTAGACTCCGTCATGGCCACGTCAGCTCTATTAGTGCCAACTTGGGCTTTTTGTAACGAAAAATGAAAAAAGGACTAACGGTGTACACATTATGTAACTTAAAGGACCTAAGTGGTACGAAAAAAACTTAAAGGACTAACTTGTTACAATTAAATAACTTAAAAGGACCTCTAGTGTAATTTTGCCTATGTTTATAGAAATAATCTATCCAGAATTTTACATTTATAATCACATTCAATATTTTCTTTCCTTTTACTCCAAGGTTATTATAATTAATAAGTATCTGCAATCTGTGGTGTGTGACTGTGACCTGATACAAAAAAGTTTGATTGGAGATGGCATATCAATACCAATGAACTTCCTTTCTGTCCAGTATGAAACAGTAGTTGTTTTTCATGACCTGATATGTGACCAAATTCCCTCGCATTTCCTCAGTAGTTACTGCCACATAGGCATTCTGTTATGCTGTAGTGGAATGTTCCCCATTATGTAATCTACCCTTTCCCACATGCTAATACTGTGTGTGTGTGCCACAAAACCATTTATTTTTCCTGGGCAAACACCAAATAGACTCATAGCTTTTAAGCAGTGAATTGACTGTCTAGTGTGCCACTTATTAAAGTCATGCATAAGTTTTGTCAAATAGTTTCTCATTTTGTCATTGCCATAAGGACTTTTCATTTATTGATAAATCATTAATTTGTACAGCTAATAAATATTGGTGCCAGCATTTACTTTTATGCTGATTTTGTTTCATTTTTCTTGTTACAGGTGAAGTTTGCAATCCAGTACATGCGAAGAGCAATCCAAAAGAAGGCAAAATTTGACATAATGGACCTCAATACCATTAAGGTTGTTTTCCCTTTAATTTTTGTTTAGTTATTTTTTTTGATAAAATGTGCTTTAATGAAGAAAATCACTATTGCCTAGTTTTTTGAAATAATTGATTGGTACACAAAAAATGGTTAGCCAGTACCCCTTGTTTTACCTCTTTACTTTTCAACGTAAAAGTTAAAATCTCCATCCATGCATGAGCTTAGTCAAACAGACATTTGGATTTTAGATTTAACTTGAAGAAATTATTTGCATAGATAGATAATTTCTTCAGCAACTCAATATATTGGTAACAAACGTGTGCTAAATTTCTTGCTAGTTTATTGGATTAGTTGAAATTATCAAGGGTAGAGAACCTTTGCTAGTCAGTAAATGAGATTTGCTAGCTTGATTCAAATGGTACATAGTTTCAACAAATTCAAAGTCCAGAAAAAAATGTGCAATTCAAAGTATAATTTTTGGAAGTGAAAGGGAAGGGTCTTGCATCTACTGCCTGTCGTTGTTACTTCCTAATTGCTAAACCTAAAATTTTAACCAGAATCAGCTTTACGGTGTTCATTTTCAAAATTTTGGATGCTAATTGCTAAGCCTGTGGAACACAGTTAGTTAATTGAGTACTTGCTAAAGACTAATGATTTGTGTTTCCTGCACTTTGGGGCCACATGCAACATTCTGTGTTTGCAGGATACGTTTTTGTTCAGATACTGTAAAATGGATAGATGATCAATGAATGGAATTAATGTGTACAACTGTTTTGTTGTCCTCTTAATCAGATATTTGTTTTGGTTTTACAACTTTTTATATTCTCCATCATATTCATTCATCATTTATTTTTGCAGGTAGCAAAATCTTGTTTTGTTCCAACTCTAGTGGGGCATGCCAATGAAGATGATTTCATACAACCCCATCACTCTGATCGTATATTTGAGGCTTACATGGTAAGTGTCTCTATGAGGGTTCCTTTTTTTCCTTAAAAAATCAAACCTGATTTGCATAAGTGAATTTTTTGTTCCATTGAGCCAGTCAGACCCCTTATATCACTTTCTCAGGCCTTTAGTGCGTAGTTGATACTTCTGAAATTATAGAATATTTTCTCTAGATGTTTAAAGTTGCTTAAGCAGGGTGCATTTTGATTTTTAAATTTTATCTATATGTGCTAGTTTTTATATCGTGCAATTTGGATCTTCAATTTGACTGTGGGTGCTTTGCAGGGAGACAAAAACATAATTAAATTTGAGGGAGATCACAATTCTCCACGTCCTCAGTTTTACTTTGATTCCATAAACATATTTTTTCACAATGTTTTGCAACCTCCAGACGATGATGAGGTTGGGGAATCATTTTTTGAATCCATTTTGATCAAATCACATTGTCAATTCTTGTCGATTTTTTAAAATTGACTGCCTTCACTCAGGATGAATGGAGATCTGTGCATGAATTAGACTACAGCAATAAATCGTCATCTAAAAACAAAGGCATGACTCAAGTACCTAATTTCTCTTAACTATTGCTTCTACATTGGTTTCATTAGGATCTGCGTTAGCAACTTTTTCTGGCAAATTTCTTATCTGCTACTTTTATTATTTGCAGAACCATCAACAAGCAGGACTGTAGATGCTATTACGCAAGTCCGTTCAAGACGACCGATGAGTAGGATGGAGGTTTGTATTTATCGGCTCTCAGATTGTTGTCAAAATAGGATGCAGAAAGAGGATTTCTGAGGAAATGTATCAGTATTTTAAAAAAAAAGATTGAATAATGTTTTTTGTCTCTTTACGTGACACTCGTTTTTTATTTGGACCTTATATAATACCTTATACATGTAATTGTTTTCAATTCTGTCCTCTTCTACTGATATAAAACTGTCTGAGTTATAATGTAGTGAAGTGTAAAGGCTATATTGAAAATGAATGTCATGTATAGGAACAACAAGTATTATATTTTCTTTATCCCAATGCTCCACAATCATTTTCAATTTGACCCCTATACAATAATTACATGCCAATCTTGTAGTGTTATATCTGCCAAAGATAGGGACCAAATTGAAAAATGAGTGTCTTGTATAAGTTCCTAGACTAGAGTATATTTTAACCTCGTAAAAGATTCCTGCACAAATGCACCATTTGTTTTTAAAATACTTCACAAATTAACCATAGTACCTATGTGTTGAACTTGAACATTAAGCATAGATAGTTGCATATCGAAAACATCATGCGAGAGGTTGCGTGCTTAGCTAAATTCCTTTGTATTATTATTAATTATTAATACATGTAAAATGTATTGCATTGCATGGCCAGCGAAGGTGGGGCTGTTTGAGCTATACGATGATTTCAATTTTGTTTGAATTCATTTAGTGGCATGATTTTTTTTGTTGAAGTAATAGGGTATGACTTTTCTCAGGTTCCATCTGATATTTCTTCGAAAGATGAACAGTGTGAACATGAGGTATCTCCTTCTCACTTGTTTTACCCATTTCTTTTTACTGAAAATTCATTAGACATATGTATGCTGCAAGCTATCCATGTATGGCTGTGCCAACATTTGTAACATAAGATAAGATTATCAGCAATCCTAAGAGTATTATTCTAACTTAGTTGAGAGTGAGACAGGCCTTTTTCTAACATCTCAAGAGTATGTATGTGTATGCTGTAATGTAAGACATGGCATGTTAGGAAGAGGATTTTAAACACAAATGAAGATTCTGACATAGTTACATTTTGTATGATTCTCATACAAGCAGGAAGAGAAATGCGGTGATCTCTCCCCGTCGTCTTCATCAATGATAAACTTTGAGTTGTCAAATGGTCATCCTTATGGTCCCCATGTTCCCACTGCATTGGACGATGATCAGTATGTAGAATATCAACTTGAGGACCTTGCAGGTTTTCCATCTACTGCAGAGGAGGAAGAAAGAGTGAGTCAACTTGATGACTTTATATGATCTAAATACCACCCCCATCAAATAAATGCAGAAATAAAATAACAAAAAAAGATTTAAGGAATTTATTTACGTTTGATTTGGTCATGTTATTCAGATGTTAATGGAAGCAGTATTGGAGTCACTGAAGGACTTGGAAGTACAAAATCCAAAGGCAGAACAACCACCAGCTAGTAGTGTTTCTAACGTATCTGTAGAGCCATTAGATAAAGATGATTCTCAGGAGATTTCTAAACCCATGGAAGCAGATTTCTCTCTTGTCAAACTCATCCCAGATTCAAAATCTAAAACCATTTCCACTACATCAGAAACATGTGTACCATTGAAAGCTGAGTCAACTACCATTTCAGTGAGCCATTCTCAAAATTCGGCGTCCGTGCCAAGTCCAGTTGGAGCGCCACCTCTGCCACAACGATTGGACATGTCATCAGTAACGGAGTCCAGCAATACAAGTGGTTCTGCTCGCAGTGATAGTTCTGCCAGTTTACAAAGTTCATCAGATGCCGACATATCACATAATACGAAAGCGACAGTAACTGTTGTTAGGAATCCTGCTGGGAATGTCATGGACGGCTTGATGCGTCGTTGGGATTTCAATTTTTTCAAAAATAATAACAATCGATGAGTTTGAGAGATTATATCTTTTATCCATGGTTGGAACGTTATACATTGTTTCTGTAACTAAATGAAAAAAAATCATAGTTTGTACCAAAGAAACAGGTTGCCCGTGCGTAAATTTAGTAGTAATGTGCAAAATTTCATTTTAACAAATTATGCAATATTCTTTGGCTGTAAGTGAGAACTGTCATGTTTAGTTTTGATTTTGATAATTAAAATGGAGAACAGTTTTTTTCATGTGTTGTGTGCACATACATTATTTGAACCAAGATTCTGGAAGTTGTCACCTTTCATTCTCATTACTGGCTTATGTTATTAACATGTGTTTCCCGATTGTGTTCACACTTCACACCTTTCATATGTTAAAGTCCTTCTTGCATTTATGCACATCTTGGAGTAACCGAACTAGCTCATTCTTCCAAAGAAAACATGTTACAGCAAGAGCTTTTCAACTTGTGCTAACTTTACATCCAAAGAAGCAATATAAATATAAATATATGATGACGATTTCATGTAAAATTAACCTGATTTGTAAAAACGTGTCAAGAAATCTACAACTCAAATTAACTATGAGTGTCTACTCTCGTGTTGGGAAAAAAAACAAGAGTCGTGTTTTAAATATCTACTAACTACACCCCATGGCCATTCAAGAAAGCAAGATCCACTCATTAATGGCCAAGATCGCAATGTAAGATCGGACGGTTTAAATCCATCAGGTCAAACACCACCAAACTCTATAAATAAGCATTCAATGCTTCATTAATGGTAGGCAATCTAACCCTAATCTCTATCTGCAACTAACTACCTCCCTGACTTGAGTGTCGGGTATCTTTGCAGGTACCACACCCCACCTCGGATTGGACAACGATCGATCAAGGACTTTATCTATCAAGTACTATCTCAGATCGGACATCATATCTAAGATCAGATACAAGTTTAGAGATACCATAGAGAACAACTTTCAATCCATTTAACTTGTTCTTTTTTGTTTCGTCTAACAGAGGAAGTGGGACATATTATATAGAGAAAGTTATTTCCCTTTGAATATAACGTCGGGATGTTATAATATATACTATTTTAAAGAAAAAAAAAATTCCTTTCCCCTTCTGGAGGCAAACCAAAGAATGATCAAAGAATACAAGTCATTTCTTTGTGTTGAAGAAATTTCTTTTCAATGGCGACAGCAAAGAAGAACCATATTGCTGGACAACCTATCATAGTAATTAATATAATTAAATTAATGGGGAGAATAGGTCTTGGCCTCTTTATATATATGTTGACCTCCTAAGCTTTAGTTAAGTAAGACACCTATATCCAAATTTGGAAGTGCAAAAAAATTAATGGCTTCTTCTGGAGGAGGATCATCCAAATCAGTAGCCTTCATCCTCTTGGCACTTAATCTAGTGTTGTACTTTATTGTGCTTGTAACTGCTTCCTGGGCAGTGAACCATGGGATTCAAATGTCTCTTGAAACAGGTAACTGAAGTGCTTTTTGTGTTCATTTTCAACTTGAATTGAATTATACTATGATTTGATGACTTGGCTATATATGCATTGCAGCATCTGTTTTGTCCCTTCCTGCTAGGATATTCCCAATATACTTCCCAATAGGGAACATGGCAACTGGTTTCTTCATCATTTTCACACTCATTGCCGGTGTTGTTGGTTGCGCTACCTCATTAACTGGACTCAATAACATATTCCAATGGAATGCTCCCAATTTGCATGCTGCAGCCATGTCATCATTGACAACTTGGGCACTCACTCTACTAGCCATGGGGTCTGCCTTTTCTCATTTCCCCATTTTGCTTACATATTTCTATCGATTTAATTTATATATACACCGATAGTACCGTAAGCGATTTTTTACAACGTCAGTCAATCAAAAAAATAATACGCCATAAAAATTGTTTGATATTCCATCCAATTTACGTTAAAAGTCACCAATATATACCATGATTTTTGATTGGTTGATGGTAAGAAATTTTACAACAACGATGTATATTAATTAAACTCTGATTGTTGTATTAAATTTCCAACATTCTCGGAATGAATGGTATATATGGTTATGGCTTCTTTTTTTTCCTCCAGGTTTGCATGCAAAGAGATTGAACATGGTTGGACAGAATCAAACCTGGTAAGCTTCTGTTACCAAACTTGTTTTATTAATTACTACACTTTGGTTTCTAACAAACGGGTATTTATTGAATAGAATAAATACTGATATCATAAAGTAAATATTGATTACAAATTTACAATTGTTCCTTTATTTTGGCAGCGTACACTGGAGGTAATCACAATAATTGTAAGCGCAACACAATTGTTATGCACAAGTGTTATCCATGTTGGGGTTTCACAAGTTAACCCTCACAGAACTGGAAGAGTATGATATATGAAAATTCTAAGGAAAAATACACTCCAGAATTGTAACTTTTTTTTTCTTCACGAAAAGTTTGTTTTCCATATTTCTTTCTGTATCTTGTTTTATATTTATTTCACTTTTAAAGTTGTTTCGCATTTATTTCATTTGTCCGATCTTAATTGAACGGTTTAGAATTTAAAATTAGAATTTAATATTTAAAGAAATCAAAAACTGTTCTTAAAATATAGGCCGTTAGATCTTGATTGAATGGTCCTAAATTCGCTGATTACACGACTGCATGGATCCATGTAGAGGACTGTGAGAGCAATTGCCCCCCGGTATATGAAAAGAATTTATATATCTAAGTGTGCTTACTAGAAATCCTTTTTTACCCCCATAAAAAAAGAGGGTTGCCCCCATGACCCATCTAAGTTAGTTATTTTTGAATCTTTATACAAAATAATGAGAGATATATTGATACTAAGTTTATTCTTTTGTTCTTCTAACTTTTATTCTTTGGGTATTTTCTAACACTAAATAAACACATGAAGAGTTTAAGTGTTTTGTCTTATTTTAGGAGTAGAGGACAAAAAAAAGTCTTTTACAAAAAAAATATAGACCTATTTTCTCTCTAAAAAATGAAAATTGTCAATTTGGCCAATAAATAATTAAAATGAAAATTGTCAATTTGGCCAATAAATAATTAAACAAAGCCTATCATTCATTATGTGGTTAATTAAGGAATAATTAACACGAAGACATTAGATTAAACAAATAGCAGCTCACAATTAAGGTGCGAGATCAACATAGTCACTCACTAGTATATCGGTCAAATTGATCGTAAGATAAAATATAAAATAGTTTGAGTGGTTGAGATTGTATTAATCAGAATGAAATCTCAGTCATTCACAATATTTTATAATATATCCTACCGTCAAATTTACTGCTAACTTAGTTGATCCCTTACCGTAGAAACTTCCCGCAAAAATAACTGCAAATCCAGAAAAAAAATGATCATACTTTTTAGTCCAAACAGCTAAAGTGTCATCTCCATGACTATGATCAACATAGAGTCCACCAGCCCATTTCTCAGTCCTATTGTATGGGGTAACCCAAACATTATAATTGGTAAAAGCACCACGAATTTGGGGGTAATCATCTTCTGTAAAGAAGGGGATGAACCGGTGTTCCTGGAATCAAACGGTATCCAACATCATTTCCAATAGAGGTTTTTTTGTTAGGATTTACCACTGCAAGTTCAGCTGGGGAAGACCCAATTATGATCTTTGCATCTGATTCAGTTTTAGCAGTTTGAGTTTCAACTGTCCAATAGCTCTTTCTCTTTGAACTTCCATCTGTGATTCTTACGGTCTTCAAACTAGCTTGTCTTCTCAAATGAGTTGTATTCACCATCAATATCAAAGTCAATATAGTATATGTAGAAGTGATCATGGTAAATGCCAATGCTATTTGCTGATACTAAAGAACCATGTAGATCTTCCTAATTAACCCCATTCTTATGCTTAATATTCGTTCCCTTAATTTCCAGTATGCCTGATAGTGCTATCTGTGTTGTTAAGAAAAGTAGCCATTAGCATTTAAATTTTCACATTTTGATTTTTGCAATTCAATTATGATTAAGACTTCAAAGCCAAGGACACACGTGGTAATAATTAATTTAAAGTTCCTTCATCCTCTTGGCACTTAATCTAGTGTTGTACTATCATCCACCCCATTGGTGCACTACTGCATCATATCTTCCGATGTAACTATGAATCTCCACTATATTTATACAACTAACCCACATATGATTTTACCAATACCCCAATTCTATCTAAAAGACACCTCAAACTTTTGAGGGTATAAATGTCATTACACTCTCTATTTCTTTTTTTTCTCTTTATTCTTACACTATCTTTCTTACTTTTCACTTTTCTCTTACACTCTATTTCTTCCTTTTTTCTCTTTCTTTTTACACTCTCTTTCCTCATTTTCACTTTTCTTTTACACCCTTTTTTTTTCCTTTTTTTCTTTTTACTTTACTTTTCCCATAAATAATTATCCTCTTTCTCTTATCACTTCACTTTAATTTTTTTAACTAAATTTCTAAATTTATACAAACACTACTTTAATTAAAATTTTTGAAGACTACTACTATAAACCTACTATCTAAAAAACAAGAAGACTTAATGACTATTTAAACTAGTAATTAATATTTAAAACAAATATTTCTTATTGATAATCTAATATCTAACTTTTATTATCTACTATAATCTACTAATCAACTAAAATAATCAATTGAAACTACTAGATAACTGCACTGATAAATAAAAAAACACGGGATAACTGCAGTGATATATAAAAAAACACGGAATTAATATTTACCATTGATATTTATAATTAAAAAAACACGGGATTAATATTTACCATTGATATTTATAATTTGTTTTGACAATTTATAATTAATATTTACCATTGATAATTATAAATTTGGAAAACTACTATAAACCTACTATCTAAAAAAACACGGGATAACTGCAATAGTCTACTATAATCTACCAATCAACTCAAATAATCTAATATAAAAACACGGGATAACTGCAATAATCTACTAATCAACTCAAATAGTCAATTGAAACTATGAGATAACTGCAGTGATATATAAATACTCACGGGATAACTACACCAATATTTAAAAAAACACAGGATTAATATTTGTCATTGATAATAAATTTTTTTGAAGACTACTATAAACCTACTATCTAAAAAACAAAATTTAAAAAACAAAATTTTTGAAGACAATATAGTGTAGATTTTTGAAGCCTACTACTACAAACCTACTATCTAAAAAATAAGCAGACTTAATGACTATTTAAATTACTAATTAATATTTAAAACAATTATTTTTTATTGATAATCTACTATCTAACAAATTTACTATCTACTATAATCAACTATCAACTAAAATGATCAATTGAAACTACTAGATAACTGCACTAATATATAAAAAACACGGAGATAACTGTAGTGATATATAAAAAAACACGGGATTAATATTTGCCATTGATACTTATAATTTTTGAAAACTACTTTCTAAAAAAACAAGAAGGCTTAATGACTATTTAAACTGATTAATATTTAAAACATACGCGACAAATATTTGTCACTAATCCTAAAAAAGGACAAATAATTGTTACTCATATATAAAAAAAACACGGGATAAATATTTGTTATTGATAATCTACTATCTATCCACTTCAAAAAAATGACTGATTAGCGACGGAATTTTACTCCATTAGCGACGGAATTGATTTTACTAATTTAGCGACGGAATTGCACTCATTTAGCGACGGATTTGACAAGGCGCGAAACTTGAAAATTTTGGTTCGAATTAGCGACGGAAATCCGTCGCTAAATCCGTCGCTAATGTTTGGAAAATTGTGCCACTGACCGTTGCAGTTGATTTGACACGTGACAGACATTAGCGAGGGAAATCCGTCGCTAAATCCGTCGCTAACGGGTAATTTTTTTTTATAAACCCGAATCATTCCTCTTCCTCTTTCATTTCTTCCTCTTCTCCGTTTTTTCCTCTCTTTCATTTCATCCTCTTTCATTTCTTCTTACCACCACCACCATCATCTTCTCCCTTCAACACCACACCACACCATCCTCTTTCATTTCCTCCTCTTCCACTTTCATTTCTTTTCCTTCTCCATTTTCCTCTTCCTCTTTCATTTCTTCCTCTTCCTCTTTCATTTTTTCTTACCACCACCACCATCATCTTCTCCCTTCAACACCACACCAAACCACCACCACCACCACATCATCCTCTTTCATTTCCTCCTCTTCCTCTTTAATTTCTTTTCCTTCTCCATTTTCCTCTTCCTCTTTCAATTTTTCTTACCACCACCACCATCATCTTCTCCCTTCAACACCACACCACACCACACCACCACCACCACCACCACCACACCATCCTCTTTCATTTCCTCCTCTTCCTCTTTAATTTCTTTTCCTTCTCCATTTTCCTCTTCCTCTTTCATTTTTTCTTACCACCACCACCATCATCTTCATCCTTCAACACAACACCACCACCACCACCACCACACCATCCTCTTTCAATTATTTTCCTTCTCCATTTTCCTCCCCAACCCCTTATCTCTCCCTCTTTCTATCTGAGATTAGCATTTTTAAAAAAAAAAGAGATTAGCGACGGATTTTAGCGACGGATTTCCGTCGCTAAAATTGGTCAGTGTCACTGTCAAATCAACTGCAACGGTCAGTGTGCACAGTGTTTAGCGACGGATTTTAGCGACGGATTTTCCGTCGCTAATTTTAGCGACAGATTGTATTCCCTCGCTACCCAATTAGCGACCAGCTTTTTAGCGACGGAATTGGTCCGTCGCTAATTCCGTCGCTAACAGTCATTAGCGAGGGAAAAACAGGCATTAGCGAGGGAAAAATCCGTCGCTAATGCGCTGTTTTTTGTAGTGATCTTTTATTATCTTCAATAATCTACTAATCAACTCAAATAATCAAATGAAACTATGAGATAACTGCACTGATACATAAAAATGTTAATTTTTCACAATTTTTTACACTGATGGGTGTTATTGAACAATTGCAGGGGTGCAGGAAACAAAGAAACACGGCCCACTTGGCCCAACCTAACACTACTGCACTGTGGCTATTTTGCGGAACCCAACTTACAACCCGGTTAGAAAGAAAAGACACGTCTTGTTCTCTCTCTCACGCAGTCGTCTTCCTCACTCACTCTTTCTGAAACACTAACCTTCAGCAGCTCTGCTAGGGTTTCTTAGGAAACCTAGCAAAACACCTTCAATCCACAAACGAACACCAGCAATGGAAAGATCGCAGCTCCGCGATCAAAATCCCTCATTCAGTTTCACGATCTGAGCACTTCTCACAGAACCCTTATTTCACGTTTCTACTCCGATGGCTTCCTTCTCCTTGGGTTTTACACCGGTCACCACCGTGTAGGTAAATCTGCAAACTGATCTTTGAAATCTTTCCTTTTTCGTTTGATACAACCAAAACCCTAATTTCTCTGTTGTTTCTTTGTTGTTAAACCACTGAACACGTTGTGGATCTAAGACTCAGCAACTGGATGCAGCAACACGCATAAGGTATCTGTTCACTCTCTCAGTGAATTTATATGCTTCTGTTTTTGATTTTTCAGAAACCCTAAGCACTGTTTTTCTCTTTGCAGGTTACCTTGTGATTGTTCTTGATGAACAATCACACCTTTCAAGCTTACACACAGCCTGAAAATACGGTATAGCTCGCTTTCTCTTTAGTTCTTCTTTTCTTTCTGATTTAGTCACAAAACCAGATTACTAATGCTTTGTTTTTCTTTTGCTTGCGAGGAACTTCAACACTCTTGAAGGAAAACTCACCAAGAACACAAAGAAGTAATACAGAGGGAAGAAGAGCAATTTCAAAGGAGTTATACACAGAAAAATGTAAAGAAAAACTTTTGGTTGTATATTATGTATATTCTGTACATTGTAAAAGGTCATAAGACCTTATATAGGCACTAAGTAGTTAGATATGAGGTTGTTAAGTTGGTTACAAGTTGTAACTAACTTCTTAACTTCATAACAATTTATTAGTTAGAGAATCGGCTGGTAAACAGTTAGTTGGCATGTGTCTAACCGTTTACAACTTCCTGAGGGTATTTTTAGGTTTTTATTACTAAAACCAATAAAAAAAACACTGGACAACTGCACTGATATATAAAAAAATACAGGGATAACTGAAATGATATATATAAAAACACGGGATAGTTGCACTGATATATAAAAAAAAACATGGGATAACAACACTGATATATAAAAAAACACTGCACTAATATATAAAAACACACGAGATAAATGCAGATATTGTTTTTAAATGATACTTTTACATTTTTAGTTTTAATATTTATCAATTTTTTATTTGAAACTTATTTTTTATTTACTTTAAATTTTTCTTTATTTTCACGGGGTAATGTTCAGACTATTTAAATATACTGTCTAAATTCATTCATAAAAAAAACACGACAGCACATGTCCGTATGCGAGTCATCCTCTATATTTTACAATTGATTTTAGATTAATGAGATTTCAAATTAACGTTTCTATTTGAGGTAATCGTATCACGTAACGCGATCGGCTCTTACGGATGCACGGGTATAGTAGTAGTATTTTACTACAAAATGATTCTTTTGTACTATATAATATAATATAATAATAATAGTAATAAAATAATAAAGTTACAGTTGTAAATAAATAATTAAATTAAATCATACATTACATACCGCTGGCTTGATTGAACCACTTGTTTTGAATTCCCAATCTATGATATTGTCGTAGTTGCCCACAGTGACTACAGTTCTTACGATCAAGTTCACTTCAGTCCTAGATTCTTCAATCTATCAAAAACAAATACGTATGCATTATGTGTTAGAGTGAAACGAATTTGTTACCGTGAACAGCTGCTTTCATTCATTGATTCAATTACAACATATATTCTCAGATGCAATCTTGCTTTCAACAAACACAGCAAGTATTGGATCACACTAAAGAATGGGCTGCTCAATACAAGCCCAATATACAAACACATCTACATTCAACAAATAGGCCTCTAAACATTGGGTCTATATACAGTTTTACTAAAACAATTATATCAAACTATATTACATTTCCTCTCTTAAACTAAACACGTTGAATGTTCAGTTTACGGTCTTTTTCTTCAATTTGGTGTCTTCCACCTGTTCTGCATTGCACACTCCAATTTCACCTTTTATCTTATTGAAGCTTCCAGTCTTCAGCCCTTTAGTTAAGATGTCTGCCAACTGGTTTTGAGAAGAGCAGAATTTCAAATCAATATGCCCAGAATTGCTCAAATATCTCAAGAAGTGAAACCCCACATCAATGTGTTTACTTCTACCATGCATCACAGGATTTCTTGACAACTTAATTGTTGAACTGTTGTCACAGAATATACTTAAGCAATCCTTCTGTTTCTGCCCAATTACATCCAGAATACGCTTCAGCCAGATACCTTGACATACACAGTAGGCAGTAGCTGCAAACTCTGCTTCTGTGGTTGATAGTGTCACAATTGGCTGCTTCTTTGAGGAACCATGAGATGGCACCTCCATTTAACATAAAAACATATCCACTTGTGCTTTTTCTATCATCTAAGTCCCCAGCATAATCACTATCATAGAATGCTGTCAGTTCTTCTTCCTTGTTCCTTTAATACCGAATCCCTTCTTCTGCTGATCCCTTTAAGTATCTGAGAATTCTCTTTGCTGCAATGAGATGTTCATCAGCTGGTTTATCCATAAATCTGCTAATTAGACTTACACCAAACATAATGTCAGGCCTAGTGGCATTGAGATACATCAAACTCCCAAAAAGTTGCTTGAATACTGTTGGATTAATATTGCTCTCCTTTTTACATCTTCTGAGCTTGTTTCCAGTTGCAACAGGGCTGTTGACTTGCTTACTGTCCTCCATTCCAAACTTTTCTAACACTTCCTTTGTATATCTTTGTTGAGTGACAAAGATTCCCTTGTTGTTTTAAATTACCTCCACACCAAGAAAGTACCTCATTCTTCCAAGATCAGACATGTCAAATTCTTTCTTCATTGATTTCCTGAAATTATCAATGAATAGAGAATCATTTCCAGTATATATCAAATCATCTACATATAGACTGACTACCAGTAATTTGCCATTTTCTCCTCTCCTGGTGAAGAGAGTATGTTCATAAGGGCACTTATTGAACCCTTCTTTGGTAAAATATGAGTCTATTCTACTATACCAGGCTCTGGGTGCCTGTCTTAGGCCATACAAAGCCTTTTTCAGTCTATAAACTTGATCCTCCTTCCCTTTCTTAACATATCCTTCAGGCTGTTCTACATACACTGTTTCCTCTAGTTCACCATGTAAAAATGCAGATTTTACGTCCAATTGATATACCTGCCAGCCCCTTCCAGCAGCTACTGCTAGTATAGATCTGATGGTATCCCATCTTGCCACAGGGGAAAACACCTCAGAGAAATCAATTCCATCTTTCTGTAAGTAACCCTTTGCCACCAATCGTGCTTTATGTTTATCTATCTTGCCTTCTTCATTGAATTTGGTCTTAAAGACCCATTTCACTCCAATATTTCTTGCACCTGATGGTAAGTCTCCTAGTTCCCAAGTTCCATTTTTTTTCAATGGATTGCATCTCAATGTTCACTGCCCTTCTCCATTTCTCATGCTGACTTGCTTCAGCATAGGTTAGAGGATCCGCAGGATTGTCAAACACAACCAAACTATGCAGTTCATTCTCATCATTATCCATTTCCCTGCTACTGCCAGGTACACCAGTTACTTCATAATCTTGCCACCACAGAGGATTTTTCTTCTTTCTGGGTGAGTTAGGTCTCAAACTTGAGTCATTTTCAGGCTCAGGTTCACTCCTCTCTTGGCTCATGGTTTGAGTAGAGGTGTGAGCAGGTTCACTGCTCTTTGTGCTATCATTTGTTGCTGGTGTGGGATTATTTTCTACTGTTTCTTCTATGGTTGCTGGAGTTGTGTCATCTTCTAGGTCACATTCAGTCACATCATTCTCTGTACTCTTCTAGTTCCACCCCTTTCCCTCATTAAAATTTACATCTTTGCTAATCATTATTTTTTTGGTGATGGGATCATAGAGTCTATATGCCTTAGACTCCTCACTAACACCCAAAGATATATACCTTTTACTTTTGTCATCTAGTTTCTTTCTTTGAGAATCAGGGATATGCATGTATGCAAGACAACCAAATACCCTAAAGTGTTTAACTGAGGGTTTCACATCACTCCAAGCTTCTTGTGGTGTTATATCTTTAACTGACACAGTTGGACATCTATCTAGCACATAAAAACTCCACTTGGCTGCCTCTAGCCAGAAACTTTTGGGCAATTTAGAGTCACTAAGGAGGCATCTAACCATATTCATCACAGTTCTATTCTTCCTCTCTGCTACACCATTTTGTTGTGGTGTAAATGCAGCAGTTAGTTGCCTTCTTATTCCATTTTCAGAACAAAAATCAGTAAATTCCTTTGAATTGAACTCTCCTCCCCTATCAGTTCTTAGACAACTAATGTGACAGTTACTTTCCTTTTCAACCATTAATTTAAATCTCTTAAAAATTTCAAATGCAGCAGATTTTTCTTTTAAGAAATAAATCCAACCCTTTCTACTATAATCATCTATGAATGAAATGAAGTACCTCATTTTTCTGTTAGATTCTGGAGTGATAGGCCCACAGATATCTGAGTGCACTAGCTCCAGTTTTGTTGAAGCCCTCCAGTTGCTCTGCTTTGACATCTTTTCTCTGTGTTGTTTCCCAATTTGACAATCTGGACATACTTCTGTTTCATTCAAGGAGGGAAGCCCTTTGACCATTTCCTTTTGTTTTAGCAGCATCAAGCCCTTGTAACTGAGGTGTTCATACCTTCTATGCCACAGCTCAGCCATTTCTTCTTCAGTAACTTGAAGACAAGCAGAATCTGATATCACTCGAACAATCTTCACTGCAAACATTCTTTTGCTAGCCATGTGGGAAGTCATGATTAGCCCCTTTTCTTTGTGATATACCAAGCATTTGTCGTCCTCAAACACAACCTTCAGCTTCTTTTGTTGTAATTGCCCTATGCTCAGCAGATTACTTTTCAGATTTGGGACATAATAGACTCCAGAAATCACCTGTATTCTTCCTTCAATTCTCAATTTCACACTTCCCTTCCCTTCTACATTCAATCTCCTACCATCCCCAATCTTCAGTTTCCCTGAAGTTACCATCAAAGTCTACGGACCACTCCTTGGTTCCACACATGTGTGTGCTACACCCTGAATCCAAGAACCATATCCACTCCTTCATAGTTTCTTGATCATCACCCATTGCCATGAGCGGCATCTCTTCATCGTCTTCAAGTCCAGCATAGTTTGCTACATTGCCTTCAAGATTTGGACACTCGTTTTGGTAGTGGCCAAGCTTTCGACACTTGTAGCACTCTATGTGTTCCTTGGAGGTTTGTCTTCCTCTTCCTTTTCCAGCACCGCGACCTCTTCCTCTTCCTCTTGAAGAATTACTCACCTTGAGAGCTTGTTTCTCTTCATTTTGACCCTTCATACGGGCTTCTTGGACCAAAATGCTGCTTTGCAAAGCATCAATTGACATTGTCTCAATGTCGTTTGCTTGTTCGATCGCGCACACTACATAGTTGAACTTCGTGGTCATCGATCTCAAGATTTTCTCCACGACGGTCTTCTCACTCATCTTCTTTCCGTGGCTTCTCATCTTTTTCGCAATTGCTAGAGTTCTTGCGAAGAAATCGTTTACAGATTCATCTTTTATCATCCTCAATAGCTCGAACTCACACCTTAGGGCTTGGAGTTGTGCACGTTTCACTTTGTTGGATCCTTCGTATTTCTGCCTCAATGATTCCCAGATATCCCTTGCAGTATCGATTTTCAGGATGGTTTCCAAGATACCCCTTTCAATTGCTTGAAAGAGATAATTTTTGGCCTTCAAATCCTTTACCTTGGCTTCTTCATGTGCCTTCCTGAGTTCTTGAGTCGCGTTTGCTGCTAATGGCGGAATTCCATTCTCAACCACGTCCCAGTAATCTTTTGACCTCAAAAGATTTTTCATCAGCATCTTCCAATGGTCATAGTGACCATCGAATTTAGGAATTGCAGGTTGCACGTAACCTCCGCTCTCCTTTTCCGCCATTAACGTTTCTGTGTCTTCTATCTTCGCGACGAAGCTGCGGTTCTTGCAATCTTGCCTCAGGCCCCGTAGAGCTCTGATGCCAATTGTTAGAGTGAAACAAATTTGTCATTGTGAATAGCTGCTTTCATTCATTGATTCAATTACAACATATATTCTCAGATGCAATCTTGCTTTCAACAAACACAACAAGTATTGGATCACACTGAAGAATGAGCTGCTCAATACAAGCCCAATATACAAACACATCTACATACAACAAAATGGGCCTCTAAACATTGGGCCTATATACAGTTTTACTAAAACAATTATATCAAACTATATTATATGTTTGTTACCGTATAACAACAAACTTAGAATCAAAACAATAATAACATGTGAGCTAGGTTATAATAGAGAATATATATATATATATATATATATATATATATATATATATATATATATATATATATATATATATAGTGACTTAAAATAAGTATACAAGTTTATTCTAGCTGGTGTACTTACGTGCTCATCAGGAATTAATGCCTGTTTCTGTATGACGCCACATGACATTACCATATTGTTCAAACACACAAACTACGTTCTTCATGAGACTTGGACTACCATCAGCTGAGTGAACATATGTGTCTAAAAACTGAGCATTTGGTGGGCAATCGCGGTTGGGAATCAAAGAGACGGTAGATAAACCAAATCCGAACTCCCCAGAATCAAAAAAAGCCTTGAAGTAAAAATCTTCTGTTGGATCTTGGTATGGCACGAACAACTCAAAAATGTAGCCTTTGTATAATACTCTACGAGACTTATGCTTTTCTAAATCGTAAATAGATAGATGCAAGTGATATCACAATACCAGCTCGCACACCAAACCCTATGTGAAACTTCCAGTTCGCCCAGCTGCACAAACACATACATGTAAAACATTTTTGAGGGATTCACTACTAGAAAAACAGCTTTTAGCGTCGGCCAAAAGCCCACACTAAAAGGCCAAAAGCGGACGCTAATAGTGAATTAGCATCGGAGTAGCGTTCATGTCGTGTCGACGCTAAAATGCTCGAAGCGAAATCGTAGCGTCCCATAAATTTAGGCCGACACTAAATTAGAGTCGGCCAAGCCCACGCTAATTCTGACGCTAATGTTAAGGCCGACGCTAAAGTCAACAACAGAATAGTCAACTAAAAACGTAGAGTGGGTTTAGGCCGACACTAATCAATTTTTAAAAATAAAAAAAATAAACCTACTTTTCATTTCTACATCTACTCCTATGAGCAATGCCAAATATGTTATGGAAGAAAACCAATATTAGAGAAATTTCAAATTATATTTAATCTTAGGAGATAGTAAAAAGGCCGATATTGTAGTGTCTTTCAGAATATATTACAAGCTTTTACTGAAATCAGATTCGTTGTCATCAACAACTAACTAAGCAATGGACAACACCAAAAATATAGAGAATGTTGGTTAATTTGTTGAATTCGAGATCACTTGGATAAATCTGAAGTCGTGTTAATACACTTTCAGATTGAATCAATTTCGGGGTTCAACCAAAATGTTCAATCGGATAAAATCAGAAGAGTATTCTTGTTCAAGAGTTTTGTTGTTTTTGTTATTTTTCTCCTGTATGTGACTTTCTGAACCAAAAAAAATATATATGATCAAAGAACCAACGGTTATTGGCGGTTCATGGAAGTTACACGCGAAATTTCGACGCGCAACTGCTCTTAAATTTCGACGACAACTGCCTTTGTAACAGCCATTGCTTCGACAGCGTAACTGCTGCGTATTACGACAACGCTTCATATTTCGACAAATAAATGAAGGGCAACTTCGACAAAACTTTGTACTTCGACAAACAGAAAAGGTTTTATAGTCGAGGTCCAAGCTCAGTCGAAATCCAAGCGTTTACAGTCGAAGTCCAAGCGGAAGTTCTAGTCGAACATATCCATACTACTTCCAAGTATCGCCTAAACCTTAGATCTCTTTATTACGTTAAATCAAGCGTGCACTCTTGTTTTAACATAATAAAGAGATCAATTACACTAAAACATCCAACAAACCTCCCCTATTTTAGTGTAATTATTGATCACTTTACCAAAGTCACAATTTACATCAAACTGCTGCATAAATGAAATATCGTGACGATTGAATTTCATCTTAGCAAATTACACATTTCAAATATTCGAATATCAGGGTGTCACTAAGGATTGAACCCTTTTATTCATAATGAATACATGAAGGTAATCTGCACAATAGTTTATAACATCACTCTTGCTCGACACTAGTTTACTAGCCTGTGTCCCTATCCTTCATAAGCATATCAAAGCCAAGTCCTAGCTTCTTGAAGCGGCTAAACTTCATGCTCACATAGGTAGTCCTTTTCTTCTTGCACCTGCAAATGTAATTTTTCAAAAGAACCATTAAGAAGTTATACTTCAACCTCCTTAACTCGCAGAACCGAACACATACCTTTGGGATATTTTCAATGATGTGTTCCAATCTCTTCATGTTAGGCTTTCCACATTGAATTCAGCACCTAATGTAATATTAGATGGGAATTGGGTATCTTAACATAAGAGATTTCAAATGGACTTTAATCCTAATCCCACAGCCGACCTTTTCACAAGATCTCTGCTTAACCCTTTGGTTAAATGATCGGCCAAATTATGCTGAGTTCTCACAAACTCCACTGATATCACACCATGCATGATTAACTCCCGAACCATGCTGTGTCTAACACCCAAGTGTCTAGACTTCCCATTATACACTTGACTATATGCCTTAGCCAAAGTAGCCTGACTATCGCACCTGATAGACATGGGAGGTATAGGTTTGGGCCACAATGGAATCTCATATATCAAATTTCTTAGCCACTCAGCTTCTTTACCAGCTGCTGCTAAAGCCACAAATTCAGATTCCATTGTTGAATTTGTAATGCAAGTCTGTTTCTTGGATGCCCAAGAAATAGCACCTCCTCCAAGGAGGAATACCCAACCACTTGTGGATGAATGATCTTCCATATTGGTTATCCAACTTGCATCAGAATATCCTTCAATAACAGAAGGAAAGCCAGTGTATGTCAAACCATAGTCAATGGTTCCCTTTAAGTACTTGAATACTCGGTTCATAGCTTGCCAATGATGTGTACTAGGATTACTTGTAAACCTACTAAGTTTAGCAACAGCATAGGCTATATCGGGCCTAGTACTGATCATTGCATACATGAGTGATCCTATAGCCCTTGAGTATTCAAGTTGAGACACTGCTAAACCTGTATTAGGTAATAGTTTCAGGTTAGGATCAATGGGAGTACTCACCGGAGAACAATCTTTGAAATTAAATTTCTCCAATATCTTCTCAATGTAATGTGATTGAGAGATGGAAATACCATTGTTTCCGCGTTTGATCTTTATTCCTAAGATCACATCCGCCTCCCCCATGTCTTTCATATCAAACTTAGAAGACAAAAATGCCTTAGTTTCATCAATTTGATCTTGGTCGGTACCAAAGATCAACATGTCGTCTACATACAAACAAATGATAACTCCTTTGCCATGAGTATCAAACTTGCTGTATAGACATTTATCTGCTTGGTTTAGAACAAAACCACTAGACAACACAACCTCATCAAACTTTTGATGCCATTGTTTAGGTGCTTGTTTCAAGCCATAAAGAGATTTCATCAGTTTACACACCTTATTTTCATTTCCAGGCATAACAAACCCTTCAGGTTGTTTCATGTATATCTCTTCATCCAATTCGCCATTTAAGAATGCAGTTTTCACATCCATTTGGTGAATTACCAGATTGTGGATAGCAGCGAGTGCTAACAACAACCTAATAGTGGATATCCTAGCAACAGGAGCATATGTATCGAAAAAGTCAATACCCTCCTTTTGCCTAAATCCTTGGATGACCAATCTGGCCTTGTACTTGTCAACGGTACCATCCACTTTCATCTTTCTCCTAAAGATCATCTTACATCCTAGTGGCTTACACCCTGGAGGTAAGTCAACCAATTTCCATGTGTTATTTTGCATGATGGAATCCATCTCACTTTGGACTGCTTCTTTCCAAAACCCGGCATCCCTTGAAGCCATTGCTTCACCAAAAGTCTTTGGATCTTCATCAACATTAAAGCAATATTGATACTGAAATTCAACTTCATTCCTTGATCCTTCGACCAAATAGAGTTGAAAGTCATCACCAAATGACTTAGCCTTTCTTACTCTCGTACTCTTTCTAGTTTTAGTACTAGTCGAAGGTTGGTCCTCATTATTAACTGAGACCTTCGACATGGAATTCATGTCCTTTGGTCTAGGTATAGATGTAAACCTTTGTTCATCAAAGATTGCATCCCGTGACTCTATAACTGAGTTCACAGCAACAGAATCATTAGATTCTAGCACATAGAATCTATATGCTTTAGAGTGTTCAGCATATCCAATAAATATGCAATCTATACCTCTTTCACCTAAGGTTTTCCTTTTAGGTTCTGTAAGTCTGACTACAGCCCTACATCCCCAAATTTTGAGATAACTCAAATTTGGTGTCTTTTTGTGCCAAAGTTCATATGGGGTAACCTTATTCCTTTTGTTAGGAATTCGGTTCAACAAGTAACAGGCTGTCAACATAGCCTCACCCCAAAATCCTTCATTTAAACCAGAATAAGATAACATGGAATTCACCATTTCTTTCAAGGTTCTATTCTTCCTTTCGGCTACACCATTTTGTTGTGGTGTATAGGGAGCAGTTGTTTGATGTATTATCCCGGTAGATTGGAAATAAACCGGATCATAATATTCACCTCCCCTATCCGTACGAAGAGATTTGATTAGCCCATTTTGATGAAGTTCTACCTCTTTCTTATAAATTTTAATGGACCATTGTTCTTATTTCCTTGAAATTTTCGTTTCTTACCTGTACCATTGTAATTCGACTTAACTGTTCCACTTTCCTCTACCATATTAACGGAAGAGGAACCTGCTACATTTTTGTTATTGACTTTGTCAATTTCCTGAGCCCTCAGCGACTCCTCAATCATGAAATGACTACCCAATTGGACCAGAGTCAATTCATCCTTCTTATGTTTCAATGTATGCTTGAAATCTTTCCAAGAAGGGGGCAGTTTATCAATTATTGATGAAACTGCGATGGATTCATCCATCTTCAAGTCATGTTGTTTAAACTGACCCAAAATCCGTAACAGTTCATTGTATTGTTCCATAACGGGCCTCGAATCAATCATCTTATAATTAAAGAAATTACTCACCAGAAATTTGTTACTTGAAGCATCTTCTGCCATGTACTTGGACTCAAGCGAATCCCACAGTTCCTTGGCAGACTCAGCATTCTGGTATATATCAAAGAGAGAGTCAGACATACCGTTCAGAATGTGCCCACGACAAATGTAATCATCGTTTTCCCATTTGGAGCGCTTCCTTGTTTGCTCCAGAGTTTCATCTTCCATAGTCTCCGGCATTGGTGTACTCAACACATACACCGTCTTCAATGTTGTCAAGAGAAAGTGCATCTTCTTCTGCCATCTTCTGAAATCTTGTCCTTCAAACTTCTCCAATTTCGCAAACTGACTTGTCATTTTCGAATTGGTGTTCGTCATCTCGAATTTAATGAATTGATTCAATCTTTTGTTGGTTAATTTGTTGAATTCGAGATCACTTGGATAAATCTGAAGTCGTGTTAATACACTTTCAGATTGAATCAATTTCGGGGTTCAACCAAAATGTTCAATCGGATAAAATCAGAAGAGTATTCTTGTTCAAGAGTTTTGTTGTTTTTGTTATTTTTCTCCTGTATGTGACTTTCTGAACCAAAAAAAATATATATGATCAAAGAACCAACGGTTATTGGCGGTTCATGGAAGTTACACGCGAAATTTCGACGCGCAACTGCTCTTAAATTTCGACGACAACTGCCTTTGTAACAGCCATTGCTTCGACAGCGTAACTGCTGCGTATTACGACAACGCTTCATATTTCGACAAATAAATGAAGGGCAACTTCGACAAAACTTTGTACTTCGACAAACAGAAAAGGTTTTATAGTCGAGGTCCAAGCTCAGTCGAAATCCAAGCGTTTACAGTCGAAGTCCAAGCGGAAGTTCTAGTCGAACATATCCATACTACTTCCAAGTATCGCCTAAACCTTAGATCTCTTTATTACGTTAAATCAAGCGTGCACTCTTGTTTTAACATAATAAAGAGATCAATTACACTAAAACATCCAACAGAGAATTATTCTTAAGAAAAATCTACAATGAAGTATGAACAGAGACAAGCATATTACACAAGTTCTGTATAGTAAAGAGTCAAAAACTAGTTTGCCAGATTTGACTTATTTTCTGATGAACTCTACTCCCTTCTGGATGCTTCCTGCTAACTCTCTCTTTGCTTTTTCCAACCCAATCCTGTTAAAGGAAAAGTTTCAATTTTTCAGTTGCTTATTGCTTCCAACAAATAAATCAAATAAGTAATAGTTTGATGAACTGTACGATAATACCTCTCATACTCATTGAGTGGACCCAGTTGATATATCTCTTCTGCTCCACCACGACCAAGACGAACATTGGTTGCAAAGAAAGGAAGTTCTATGACCTGTTAAAGACATGAGCTTGGTACTGTTAAATGAAATATGAAAGGGAAGATAAAGAACATGCACAAGGTAAAGAAGGATATGGAAATGGGACCTGAGAATCAACATAAGCACACTCCACCACCCCGGCTTATGCTTTCAAGCCACGGAAGCATGCATTAGCAAATTTGGTAGCTGCATATGCCTACACAATCAGAAGTGGTTTTTCAAGTTAGTCCATTTATTGTGACTCAATTGGCACACATTGATTGATATTGCTTGCTGCCTGGCAACTATAGAAATATTAAAGATAAACTATGAACCATTGATAGTGTTGCAGATCCAGCCCCAAGTTTTACCTGTAACATGCAAGAAGATTATTAGATTATGATGATTCAGTCACAGCCAGAAAAAATAAATAAGAAGGAAGGCAGTTGAGTGTAAATTATCAGTGCATTAATAAGCAAGGAATCTTGTAAAATTATCCCTCTTCTAATCCAATCATATATTTAGCTGATATATCTATATGACATTACCTCAAAAACTTCTGTTCCAACATTTTGGATGCGGTTTGTCAGGTATTCAGCTTCTTCTGCAGTGAAGCTACTGGGAGGCTTAACCTATGAAAACTAAGTTTGAAAAATTTTGGTGACCAGTTCTATAATATAATATTGTCTTTTTTTGTTAAGTAAGAAGTATTCTCCATTAAACCTGGGACAAAAAAGATGACCTCCCACCACCGGCACATCAACCTCTCTTGGATCAACTCTAAGTACCTCTGCCTGCATGGAAACACATACACTATTAGCGTAGTATATATCAATCTCACAATATGGATATATCTACTTTGTACAACCCAATATAATTATGTCAAATATTTTGCAAAACAAATTGAGTAAACTAATTTGATCAAACATATAAAGACTTGATTATAATTTTAGCTTTAGTTGTGCAACAAGTAGGAAGGAAATTTAATTATGAGGCATAGTCTTACCACCAAAGTGTTTGCCCTCACAACATCAAGGGTTGTAACTCTTAATAGTCGCTTTGGATCATATATACCAGCTTTCTTGAAAACTTAGCAATTGGCACCGTGGAATTAACTTGATTGCTAATCAAGTTGACAACTGCATTGGGACGACACTTGGCAATTCCTTCACAAGGGAGGCATAAGAAGAAAAAAACAGAAGAAACCACACTAAACGCTTGTGTCTTGGAATGAATCTCAGTCCAAGCATTTTATTTTCTCCACCCCTTCCAATCCACATACCTGAAAAGCCACCAACACCAGAGCTATTCAAACAATTCACAGAACAGAAAGATAATAGTTCCTAACTCCAGATCCTTTGGTAAAAACAAAGTACAAATAACTCCACCTTATAGAAGTTAGTTTCTTATTGTTGGCCTATCTATTCATTAAAAACACCAATTCATTTCCAAAAGAAAGAACAACCCCATTTAAGAAAAACTAAGACACAAAAGGAAACACCAACATCTCACCTCGTTATTCTAGAGCCTATATTGGTTAGAACAAAGAAGCAACCTGGGAACTCATCTCACACTTTCTCTACAATAGATGTTTCATGCAAGATTCTCAGAAGGTCTATTCATAGTTTTCTTCAAAACTATCATTATTTTACCTCAACAACATCTTTTCTTGTTTTTCCCTTCTCAGCTTCATGAATTCTTCTCTCACAAGCTTTAGTTCCTGCTCTTTCATCTCTCTTGTCTCAAATCTACAATCGTTTGAGGACTCTCTTTGATGCTGCAGGTTTTCCTTCTTCTTCAAAATTCTTCACTCTTTAAAGACTCTTGCAGTGAACATCACTCACTACCACATTTCAAAGCCTACAACATATTTTAATTTTAATTACATTTAAATTGATATGCGATGTCAACAAGTGAACAAACCAGTAGCATTCCTAAACTCATATAAACATACAGAAATCCCTAATTTGAAACCCAAATACCCAAAAAAAATCACTAATTAGGAAAGGAAAAGCAAAAGAAAAAATTAAAAAGGACTCAACATAGAGAAAGAAAACCTACGAAGGGGAGCCGGAGAAATCCCTAATAGTGGCCTGTAAATAAAAAACAAGCCAACAATGAGAATGAGGAGAAGAGAGAAAAGGGCCGAAATGATAGAAGATAGCTTCTGTAGAATGGATAAAGGAGTAAAACCTGGTCAGAGAGGGAAGAGAGTGTCAGGAAGAGCGGCGGAGCTATGACGATTTGGAGCGGCACAACAATGGTGCAGCGGAGCTATGCACAGTTTGGAGCGACGGCGGAGGTTTGGAACGATAGAGCAATGCGCAGTTTGGGTGGTTCTATGACGGAAACAGAGGGAAAAAGAAAAAAAGAGAAAGGGAGCGCTAGGGTTTTTTGAAGAGAGGGAAAAAGAGAGACTAGGGATTATAGAGAGAGTGAAACAGATAAAGAGAGCGCTAGTGGTTATTGGAAAATTAAATATCATATAGCGTCCGGCACTCCGACGCTAACTTCATAAATTTTAAAAATAAAAAATTGCGTCAGCCACGTAGCGTCCATCCCTCCGACGCTAATATTCATGTCACAGGAGGAAACATAGAAAGTAATGTAGCGTGGGTTAAACCGACGCTAGTCCGACGCTAGTAGCGTCGGTTTCGGGGGCCGACGCTAAATTTGGACTCTAATAACAGCTTTTCTAGTAGTGATATCATGGGGTTGGATTGCAAATAGGGTTGGTAATCAAATGCCTGTAGATTTTGAGGGATGGAATAACAATCCATCCGCACACTTGAACCTGTTATAATAACTTGTAAACTGGTTGTGGCACCCCTAGTGCCTCCTTAATAAATTTTTTGGCTTATAAAAAAAACATTTTTAAAAGTTTGAATAGACACGTACAAATTTAAAAAGTCACCTGGCTTTTTTATTTTAATGATGACTATGATTTACTACTCCTGTCACTCTCACATAATAATAATAATAATAATAATAATAATAATAATAATAATAAAAAAAGTAGAACACAAGTATTTAAATCAATAACTTTTTTCTTTCTATTTACTTATATGCATAAGATCAAGTTAGATATATTTCTTGTTTTATAAAATTTTTAAAATTTAATTTTTTTATCTTATTTGATTTTAGGTGACTTATAAGGTGAGAGAGATAAGAGACATCAACTAAATCCATCACCCATCAACTTAACTGTTAGATATATATAATATAAAAACTAAACCCCCAAAAAGAAACTAAAAAGAATGTTACCTAACTACGTTGTTTTGGACCAAATGGACGGGCTACGGCATGTAGTAGTGAGCCATTTGCTTAGTAATAGTTAATTACTAAATCATTACTAGCCATTGGATTGCCAAAATTTCAATGAAATTCAATCTAATGGCTAGTCCTATATTCGGTATTCATAGCTGTGGGAACTGTCACTAAATCTCTGTCATGGTACTCAACAATCTTCATGAGCACAAGATCAACCACTATTGTGATTCCACTAATACGTCTCACATAGATATTTGCAAGCATTCAACCCTAAGGGTTCTGCTTTTCTTTTCTTCTCCAAACCAACCCGTACTGAAAGTAGAACAAACTACCTCAGAGATATTCAAACCTCTCTTGTTCACTGAAGCAATATAAAAGGAGGATATTGCAGTGGAAGTTCAACGGCAGCGTCTTGTTCATCAAAGGATAGGATAGGGAATCCATGTCCATTATGCACATTGTCAGAGAGAATGCGCTTTGCTTTTAGATCAATTACTATCTCATGGGTTTGGAGATTAATGATGATAGCAATAACAAAGGCTTTACGAGGGATTTTGACAAGAGTTGGTTTCATTTCCCATTTGAGGACAGCATGTTTGTCAGGGTCATCTAGGACAATGTAGTGGAATGCTAGCTTGTTTTTGGAGGAAGGGTATTTTTGTAAAACTGTGCTTTGGACGATAGTAAACTCTTGTTTTGTTAAAGGGTCAAGTGGGTGTTGAAACTGAAGTGGAGGAGTAACAGAAACCACTCCTTGGAGATGGAGTTGGAAGGAGAAGAGTGTTGTGAACACAGAGAAAAGCACGGCTTTCATGGTGGTGTAACTAGAAACCATGGTGAGCTAGCTAGCTCTCTCTTGCCTTGGCTTGGTGTGTGGAATGAAGGCTCCAATGGTGCCCTTAAATAATAGTATAAAGCAGTAGTACTTTATTTAAAAAATAGTAAATGAATTCTATTTGATAATAGTAAATAATATCAAAATACTGTTATTGACTGCACAGAATGAGAATAAATGTTTTTGATTTTGATATAGACAATTGGCTCGCGTGGTACATAATCAATTGTTTTTTACATCTCTTAAAAGTTGATTTAAATATAGATAATTGGCTTGTGCTACCTATCATGGGATACACATGAGAAAATGAAATCGAATAAGCTATAACTCAAACACTACTTTCAAAAAAATGTTATAAGTTAGTCATGACAAACACTTTCAAAAACTTATCTGTTATGTTATAAGTTAGTTGATTGACATGGCCAAGCATAACCTTAATTTATTATAAACTTTATTCTATTTAATAACTCAAGTTTATGCATTTTAAGTAGGTTAATCACCTAACTAGTAATATATGAAACTGTTAGAGACATTCATTAAACAAGGTGCATCCAGGTAAATCTTTTATCTAATATCTATCTATTTATACTAATACACTACCTATGAACTACCATTATTAGCCTCCTTCACTAATTGCCACCTATCCTTTCTAATACAACAACAAATGATATTAATGTCATTTCTCATCTTTACTTTTCACTTTTCTCTTACACTCTCTTTCTTCCTTTTTTCTCTTTCTTCTTACACTCTCTTTCCTCATTTTCACTTTTCTTTTACACTCTCTTTCTTCTTTTTTTTTCTTTTTACTTTACTTTTACCATAAATAATTATTCTTTTTCTCTTATCACTTCACTTTAATTCATTTAGCTAAATTTCTAAATTTATACAAACACTACTTTAATTAAAAAACTAAATTTCTAAATTTATACAAACACTACTTTAATTAAAAAGTTTGAAGACTACTACTATAAACCTACTATCTAAAAAATAAGAAGACTTAATGACTATTTAAATTAGTAATTAATATTTAAAACAAATATCTCTTATTGATAATCTAATATCTAACTTTTATTATCTACTATAATCTACTAATCAACTAAAATAATCAATTGAAACTACGAGATAACTGCACTGATAAATAAAAAACACGGAATAACTGTAGTGATATTTAAAAAAACACGGGATTAATATTTACCATTGATATTTATAATTTTTTTTGACAATTTATAATTAATATTTACCATTGATAATTATAATTTTGGAAAACTACTATAAAACTACTATCTAGAAAAACACGTGATAACTGCAATAATCTACTATAATCTACTATAATCTACTAATCAACTCAAATAATCTAATATAAAAATACGAGATAACTACAATAATCTACTAATCAACTCAAATAATCAATTGAAACTATGAGATAACTGCAATGATATATAAAAACACACGGGATAACTACACAAATATATAAAAAGACAAAGGATTAATATTTGTCATTGATAATTAAATTATTGGAAGACTACTATAAACCTACAATCTAAAAAAAATAATATTTAATGACTATTTAAACTACTGATTAATATTTAAAATAAATATTTCTTATTGATAATCTACTATCTCTCTTTTACTATTTACTATAATCTATTAATCAACTAAAATAATTGATTGAAACTACGAGATAACTGCACTGATATATAAAAAAACACGAGATTAATATTTGTCAATGATAATTAAATTTTTTGAAACCTACTACTACAAACCTACTGTCTAAAAAATAAGCAGGCTTAATGACTATTTAAATTACTAATTAATATTTAAAACAATTATTTCTTATTGATAATCTACCATCTAACAAATTTACTATCTACTATATTCTACTATCAACTAAAATAATCAATTGAAACTACTAGATAATTGCACAGATATATAAAAAACACGGGGATAACTGCAGTGATATATAAAAAAACACGGGATTAATATTTGCCATTGATAATTATAGTTTTTGAAAACTACTATCTAAAAAAATAAGAAGGCTTAATGACTATTTAAACTGATTAATATTTAAAACACACGCGACAAATATTTGTCACTAATACCTAAAAAAGGACAAATAATTGTTACTGATATATAAAAAAAACACGGGATAAATATTTGTTATTGATAATCTACTATCTATCTTTCCCTATCTACAATAATCTACTAATCAACTCAAATAATCAATTGAAACTATGAGATAACTGCATTGATACATAAAAAAATACTGGACAACTGCACTGATATATAAAAAAATACGGGGATAATTGCAATGATATATATAAAAACACGTGATAGTTGCACTGATATATAAAAAAACATGGGATAACAACACTGATATATAAAAAACACTGCACTGATATATAAAAACACACGGGATAAATGCACATATTGTTTTTAAATGATACTTTTACATTTTTAGTTTTAATATTTATCAATTTTTTATTTGAAACTCCTTTTTTATCTACTTTAAATTTTTCTTTATTTTCACGGGGTAATGTTCAGACTATTTAAATATTGTCTAAATTCATTCCTAAAAAGAACACGACAGCACCTGTCCGTATGCAAGTCATCATCTATATTTTACAATTGATTTTAGATTAATGAGATTTCAAACTAACGTTTCTATTTGAGGTAATCGTATGACGTAACGCGATCGGCCCGTGCGGATGCACGGGTATAGTACTAGTTTTGTATAAAATTATAATTAAAAATATATGCTCTATTATATTATATGTGTAGTGTAGCTCAAATGACGTGTACACTCAGGTTAGAAAGTATACTGGGGATGTCTGGACCACGGACCTGGAAGCCCAAAGAATCGAGGAGAATCCCATATGAGCTGAACATGATAGTCCCAAGAAGGTTTGAAATAAAGACTGATCTATCACAATAAGGGACATCTGTACGCCCTATGCTGTCGTACGAAAGTCGTACAAGTCAATATTCGTCTGACTAGCAGACAAAATGGGGTGGGGTGGGGGGGGGGGGGGGGTACGTGGTGGGCAGCTATTGACTCCTACCAAGAGTAGCGGACATTCCACTACTCTGGTAGCAAAGAAGAGACACTACTACTATGCATTGGGCAACACTATAGGGACTCTAGACTAGAATAAATAGGACATTGTATTGTTGTATTAAGGGTCTAAATTGATATATTTTAAAGGTCAGAGATTAAATGGAACTTGTGTGGAATTTCAGGGACTAAATTGACTAATAACTCATTGCGATTGTGAGGTGAGTTATAACGCAACAAAAAAAAGGCTCATTAGCGACGAAATCATATTCAGTCGCTAAAACAGTTGGTAGCGACCAGTGGCGGACCCAGGACCCCGGGGTCAGGGGTGTCAAATTTTTTAAGGCCGGTGTCAAATGGGTGCATAACTTGGTCTACTAGTACAATTTAAAATTTTCAGGGGGGTCAAAATTAAAATTTCAGGAGATTTAGGCTATTTATATAAGGTGTTTAGAGCAAAAAAAATTCCAGGGGGTTCAACTGAACCCCCTGGTTGCATGCTAGGTCCGCCACTGGTAGCGACGACTTTAGTGAAAAAATATGGATTGTAGTTTTGAAAACAGTTAGCGAGGATTTGGGTAGGTTTAGTGACAGAAATTCCTTCACTAATTTTGAGCGGGATTTTGAAAAAAAAGAGCATGGATTACGAGGTGATTAGCGACGAAAATTCCCTCGCTAATTTTGAGCGGGATTTTGAAGAAAAAAAACAGATTACGAGGTGATTAGCGACCGAAATTCTCTCGCTAATTTTAATCTGACTGTTGCAGTGCCTTGGAACTAGTGAAATCCTTAGCGATGGAAATCCTCTTATTCTCCCTTCTCTCATTTTCTCTCCTCTTCTCTTTTCTTCCCTAAACCATATTTCTCCATTTCTCACACTTCACTCTCTTTCTCCCTTACTTTTCTCTCCCTTTACTCGAACCCACCCTTCACCACCACATCACCACCACCACCACCACTTAGCTCCTCTCTCTCTCTCTCTCTCTCTCTACACAAACCCTCTTCCCATATTTTCGCTCCACCACCACCACAAAATTAACTTCCACCCTCACTCCTCTCTCTCCTAACCGTCCCCCTCTCTCTAACTGTTCTCTCTCTCTCTCTCTCTCTCCCCTCCCTCCCTCCCTCCACAAACCCTCTTCCCATATTTCACCTCCACCACCACGACCACCATATTTCTAAAGTTGCTGGTAAATTTGGGAACATTGATAATAATAATTTAATAATATAATAATAAATATACGCGTTTTTTGTAGTGTAAGATTCAGGTACGAATTGTCCTGAAAGTAAAGAGTCCGGATCCTCACAATTTCCTAAAGGAATTTGTAATATCTAGTTCTATCAATATGAGACGGACACGTGGCGTACTTAAAAATGAACGGCTCAGATTATTTGTAGATTTATAATTATATTTTAATGATTGTTTTGATTAAATTTTTGAAAACGCAACCATTTCTTTTCTTTTCTTTCTTTTATAATAAAAATAATAAAAGGCGACATGTTTTTGTTAATTAAACAAGAATACCTTGAGTCCCTCACTGTTGGTTCCCTCGGCAATTTCAGCGACATGGGGACGTCAGCTCCCTGGTTCAAACCCGAGTGTGGCCAGTGGTAGTGTGTGTGACGTTTATTTTCCATTTTATCTAAGTAGACACAAAAACAAAAATACCATGAGGGGACTGGGGATTTTGAGTGATTGATGAAGAGGGAAACTTGGGAGTTAACATAACAACTTGAAAAGGAAAACAGATTATTAAGGTTGAAAGGCAATCAATATTTTTAATTACGTTTTAAAATATTTACAAATCTACATCACAACCATTAGTTTTCATTTAATCCACATGTCCGTCTCATGTTGAGAGAAATGGAGATTGCAATTTCCTAAAGATGCGTTTGGGAGGGTTTTGAAAGGGAGGGATTTGGAGGTTTGTTCTATATTTTAATATCTATTTGAGATTTTTAACAAATTGAAAGAATAACATAATTAATAAGGATAAAACATTGTTAATCACACTTTATTTTTGTTTAGAAACATTTCCTTTCTCAATTTAAATCTGAAAATCAAGCTCTCCCCTCTCTCTCCCTTCTCAAACCCTCCATCCAAACATACCATAATAAGAAAATTGCGAGGATTTAACTCGAAAGTAAAAGTTGGACGAGTCTCATATGGCGGAAAGAAACACTAATTATATATTTGGTATGTTTCAGTATGGGATTTTAGATGAGAGATGAGATGGGATTTAAGTTAGTCACGTGCCTATGCCGAATTTCATTTGTGAGGATAGTGGGAAGTTTAAAGGTCTTCCTCCCCTTGCTCAAATCCACTCTTCTTTCTCTACTAGTTTTCCCAACAAAGAAAAAAGTTATGGACATTGTTTTATGGCAAGCGCATCAGTTTACGACAGGCACATCAATTTTCTTCCTTCTCTAGTGGATTTGAGCAAGGAACGAAAGAAGACCTTTGAATTTCCCACTATTCTCCCAAATGAAATTCGGCAGAGAGAGTAATGCAACTATGCAAGGCACGTGAGTAACTTAAGGGATGTTTTAATCCTAGCCATCTATTTTAATCCAATGGCTGATAATGGACCCTCTAAGCTCTCACATAAAAAAGCCATTCTCACTAGATATGCCCCAATGTCGGAGCCGCTACCAGACATGAAAACGGAGAAGCAGGGAAATAGCTGAAATCGAGCGCAACACCACTAGAGCAAGACGGACGGTGGCACTGTTGCCGGAGGCGGCCGGGGGAACGGTGGAGGCGATTGGTGGCTTCACCGATGATAGTGGGTGTTTGGTGAAGGGAGCTTCCTAGTGGTGCTGGAAGATGAAACAGTTGAGAAGGGTATGTATGTTCACGAGAGAGACAAAGACAGTCACGTGATGCTTTAGTTTCTTGCTCTAATCTTATCCGTTGATTTAGATCCAATGGCTGAGAATCTATCCTCTCACTCTCACATAAGAATAGTCTTTCTCACTTGATATGCCCTCCCTCCCCTATATATATACACACACACCGGATGTCAAACTTCGCGACTGGGTTTTTCGTAAGTGAAAATGAAAAAAGGACTAACGGTGTACACATTATCTAACTTAAAAGACTAAGTTGGTACAAAAAAATATATAAAGAACTAAATTATTACAAATAAATAACTTAAAGGACACTCAGTGTAATTTTGCCTATTTTAATAAAATGATTTTTTTTTCTTTTTATCTTTCTTGTGATATAGAGGGGACGATCAGGCTTTGGAGGCATCTTCAGGGATCATCTTGGTCAGTGGCTTCTTTGTTTCTCAGATGGATGTGGTGTCATAACTAACATCAACATCAATGATTAATTGCGGGCAATCGCTCAAGGCCTCATCGATTATTGCTCGCCAACAGGGTTTTAGAAGGATTATTTGTGAGTCAGATTCTAAGGTTGCTTTGTCATTTATATCAAAAGGGGTCTCTAATACTCACCCTCATGCGCCCTTAATTGATTATTCGTGCTCTGAAGGATTTAGTCTGGCATGTCTCGTTCACTCACTCTCTTCGAGAAGGAAATCACGGTGCAGATTGGTTAGTCAAGCAAGGCTCAATGATGGAGTTTGGTGTTCACACTTGGATTCAATATCCCGCTGTTATTTCTGTTGGTTTCTAAGTATCAAGATTTGTGCCTAACCACATTTTCTACCCATACTGAAATCAAAAAATAGCACAACCCTAAACCAATGTTTTATGAACCCATACCCAAATTCATGATGAAAATAGAAAGTGGAAGTGTACCTGAATTTTCCATTAGGAATCGTTGAAGGTTTGCGGGTATGTGATCTTCCAATTGTAGAGCACCTTATTCTCTTTTGATGGGAATGAATATAGAAAGCCAGAGAACTAAACCCTACTTTTTTGTTTTACGTTTTTCTACAAATGGGGACCATAACCCATATATGTAACTGCTTTCAGTTACATCCCAGTTTTCCATATTTCTAATTTGGCCACTCATCAAAATAGAATATTGCATTATGGTATCTACACAATAACTTTTCAAGACACTTATGTCTTTAGCCATAAACTTAATATCAAATAGACCACTTTAATTTTGGCTAATTAAACAAACACATTTAAATATTACATGTGTGACCCAAAATTCTAACAATCTCCCACCGATCACATATGTAACTTTACGAATGTGTTAGACTTTATGAGCTCAAAATTTGCCACTATATGTTAATGGAGATATAATTGTCCTGGCTACGGAGTGTATACTCTCTTATTGGAAAATAACACGACTTTGCAGAGTGTATACTTTTCTTTTTAATTTTATATATATATATATATATATATATAAAATATAAACTAGCAGTATACTCGTGCATACGCACGGGTAACATCGTATTCTTTGTATAAATAGACTCAGATAGAATTCAGTTACAATAAATATTTTAAGTTGATAAGAAATGAAGTTTCATAACTTTAGAATATTTTCTTTAATTAACATTTTTTATCGTTAGGTAATTATCAATCATGTAGTAACAATGTAATCCCCATGGCGAATAAATACACAGAATATATTTTATCAGTAATAAAATTATACCAACAACATGTAACATTTTCCCGTCGTAACTTAAAAGCAGAATATAAAATAATTATTCCGACAATGTGTAACGTTCCGCCATAGGGAAAATGATGGTAATAAAATTATAGCTACAACAATGTTTACTAGTTGAAACTTAAAAATAGAAAATAATTTTTTCAACAATATCTAGTGTTTCCTCCGACAAGGGAAAAATGTTCATTTATAATAAATAAAAAAATTATACCAACAACAAATAAAAAAAATTATAAACAAACAAATAATTCATTTATAAAAGTAAGGATATTTTCCCGTCTAGAGAATGGTAGTTTGGTATTTTTGGTAGTGCTCGTTTTGATTAAATGTACAGTTGATAGTTGATTAAATATGAGAAAGAAAAATAGAGATTTTAGTAGTGTGAGTTTTGATTAAAAAGATTATAGATATATTAAAAAATTAGAAATTTGAAGAGAGGGAGAGAGGGAATAGATGGGAGATAGATAGAGAGAGAAAATTGAGAAAGATAACAGTGAGAGAGGAAAGAGAAAAGTGGGTTTTGAATGTGAGATAAAAACGTTAAAAGATGATGTGAGAAAGAAAGACCCACAATATAAAAAGTGAGATAAAATAACTGGGAATGACATAATTGTCCTCAAAAAGTGGGTTTCAGAGAAGGGTAGTTTGGTATTTTTATTAGTGGTTGTTTTGATTATATTTATTTATATTTAATTATATTTATTATAGTTTAATAGTTGATAGTGGTAGTTTTAATTAAATGTATAGTTGATTTTTGATAGTGGTTGTTTTGATTAAATGTATAGTTTTTTTTTGACAAACTGATTAAATGTATAGTTGATAGTTGATTAAATAGGAGAAAGACAAATATTTTAGTATAGGGTGCTTTGATTAAAAAGATTATCGATAGATTAAAAAATTAGAAATTTGAAGAGAGGGAGAGATAGAATAGATGGGAGAGAGATAGAGAGAGAAAATTGAGAAAGATAACAGTGAGAGAAGAAAGAGAAAAGTGAGTTTTAAATGTGAGATAAAAAAAGTTAAGAGATGAGGTGAGAAAGTGGGACCCATAATATAAAAGTTGAGATAAAATAATTGGGAATGACATAATAATTGTCCTCAAAAAGTGGGTTTTAGAGAAGAGTATTTTCGTATTTTTGGTTGTGGTTGTTTTGATTATATTTATTTATTTATAGTTGATTGTTTTGATTATACTTATAGTTGAAGGGTAGTTTGGTGTTTTTGATAGTGGTTGTTTTGATTAAATGTATAGTTGATAGTTGATTAAATATGAGAAAGAAAAATAGAGATTTTAGTAGTGAGAGTTTTGATTAAAACGATTATATATATTAAAAAAATTAGAAATTTGAAGAGAGGGAGAGAGGGAATAGATGGGAGAGAGATAAAAAGAGAAAATTGAGAAAGATAAGAGTGAGAGAGGAAAGAGAAAAGTGGGTTTTAAATGTGAGATAAAAAAAAGTTAAGAGATAAGGTGAGAAAGTGGGACCCACAATATAAAAAGTGAGATAAAATAATTGAGAATGACATAATTGTCCTCAAAAAATGGGTTTTAGAGAAGGGTAGTTTGATATTTTTGTTAGTGGTTGTTTTGATTATATTTAATTATATTTAATTATATCTAAAGATGTTTGGGAGCTTATTGCTAAGGGTTTTCATTTTGGAGTTATTGATGACTATCTTCTGAAAGTCTTATTGTTCCTATTCCTAAGGTGGATGATCCTAAATCCCTTAGAGACTTTAGACCTATTAGTCTTTGTAACGCCTTGCTGAAGCTCATTTCTAAGATCATCGTCAGGAGAATGAGGCCTTTCTTGGATGATTTTATTGGCCCATTACAAGGTAGTTTTATTCCAAACAGAGGTACTACTGATAATGCTATGATAGCCCAAGAGTTGGTTCACTTTATGCATAAAAAGAAGGGTAAAAATGGCTTTCTTATGTTTAAAATTGATTTTGAGAAGACATATGATAGTGTAGATTGGAATTTCCTCAAAATTACTCTATCAGATTTTGGCTTTCCTCCTCCCATCATTCGTTTGATTATGAGTGGTGTTACCTCCTCTAACCTGGTTGTTAAATGGAATAACATAAGGCTTGAAAATTTCTCTTCTACAAGGGGCCTTCGTCAAGGAGACCCCCTCTCCCCATATCTTTTTCTTCTTTGTATGGAGAAACTCGCCCTTCTGATTCAATCAAAGGTGGATAACTGTTGTGCGAAAAATGTGATGTGCAAGTGTACACAATCGCAACAAGTAATATACTGATAAGTAGAGATCGTACCCACAGGGATTGATGTTAATTTTATAGTTTAAATCGTTAACAACCTAGTGAAATAAACAAAATATAAATAACAAGTTTATGAGCATGAAGATAATAAAGATGTTGTATGGAAACAGTAAGAAAGTTTAAGAGTTTGATAAAGTGAGTTGGACTACTTTTTGTTGTATAAATCCCCAAAAGTAAGGCGCTATAACATTGGACGCTCTAGCGCTAAGTGCTGTAGCGTATGATTTTGTGCCTTTCGGTCACTAACGCCAGGGTTTTGTTACAAGACTCCTATGTCTAGGTTCTAAATAAGTCCACCCCTGTATAATGAAGAACCTACAGTATTCACCTTATGAACTATTGCTCCCCTATGTCTAGAGTTAAGCAAAAATGGATTAAATGTCTTTAACCAACCTTTCGTTCATATCAACCATTGAGTTCTATTCGTAGACCATGTCTGAACCTACGAATCTACTCATTTCAGTTGGCCAATCCCAAAACAAGTTTGAAAGCATTAAAGTACAAGGATTGAAACGCAAACATCACAATATTATATTAACACTACTCAAGGTTCATTACAAACTAGAAGCAATCCAACTACTAAGTGTTTAGCTCATGATAAGCATCATCAACACAATACAAGGCAAAAGGCTCCTATTACCGTAAATACACAAGAAATAAACGGTTACATGAAAGATAAGAAAATAAACAAAAAATGAAAGCTTGAAGATGGAGGTTTAATGGAGGAAATGTGTGCCAAGTTTTTCTCTCCAAAAACTCTCCTCCCTATTCTGAATTCTGAAGTGTGTAGTAGACGGATAGATATTATCCTCATCTCATAAAGTAGCTTTCCATAAAGTAGATCTCACCAACTAAAGCGATCTTCCAACAACAAGTGGACAAGTGTTCAAACTAGCCAATAAAAAGCTTCCACACAGTCCTAGGCACATGGAAGTCAGACTTTGACTTGACATAAAGTGTGGGGCTCCAAAATGTAAAATATCTTTTTGATGTCCAGCTGGCCCAGCGTCATATAGCGCTATAGCGCTTAACGCTGCAGCACTTAACAGAAACATTAAAATACTCACACAAGGCACCAAATGTGTCAAATGATAACAAATTATCTCCTAACCCTTCTTTTACACTTCTTAACACATATTTACATATTTAACCACATAATTACTTAAGAACTCACATTAACTTAAGTCTAAAGAATATAAATAACTCATATAAATATGAGTTATCACACCCACAAACTTAAACCATTGCTTGTCCTCAAGTAATGACACTTGATAAAGATAACAACTTAATAAAAATGTAACATCCCCTAATTTTTAGAAATTTAGTCGACCGATATTCTAATAACGGTTATGGATTAAGTAGTCTTATAATCGTGATTAGCGAGAGGTCAAGTTATTAATTAACATAATCGAATATATTATACTTAGGAAGTGGATTATTTATTTAATCACTTGTTAGTAATTGTGTGCTTAATTGTTAAGTTAGATTAATTGCATTGTTATGTGTTAGTTAGAATGAGGGGATGGGTAATTGAAGGGCATAAGAGACATTGCACATTAATTCATTTAACCCAGCTGAAATCTAATTCAACCTCATCCCTCTCATTAGACCAAGTTTCAGAAATTAGAAAGGGGCTGAGAAAGAGAGATAGAGAGGAAGAAAGGGGGGAAGGGGAAATTCCCAAAACTGAGTGCATGTGAGATTTCTCTACACCATCCAACTCCATTTTCGATTTCCATTCTATTGAACCCAAATTCAGTTACTGATTCTCACTCTCCCTCTCAATCCCATTTTCGGATTTGAAGCTTCAAGGTTGAAGACAATGAAGTTTTGACCTTCTATCTCCTTGCATGTTTCTGTTTTGCTGTCCAAGAGAAAGTGTTGTCCTTACATTTCGAATTGGAGAGAAGTTCAGTCAAGGGAAGTTGCTGCTTCAAGTTATCCAGCGGGTGGATATATAAATTATATCGAGGTAAGGTGCTGGCCCAATGCGGGTGGATATATATATTATATCGAGTGTGAGTGACTACCCACGAGGTTAACATACTAGGCGGGAAAGTCATGATCCTTAAACCTAGGCCCGTATACCATTAGGGAAAGTACTATTGGTAAGGGGGTTCACCGGGTTTAGCATACGTGCAGACGGTGTTATGTTAAAAGTTATGTGACATGGTTCACCGGGAGTAGCATACGTGCAGTCGGTGTCGTGTTAAGTTTAAGAGTTATGTGGTATGGTTCATCGAGAGTGGCATACGTGCAGTAGGTGTCGTGCTAAGTATAGAAGGGTGGTTTATAAATTAAACTACGAAAAAGTAACATGGTTCACCGGGAGTAGCATACGTGCAGTCGGTGTCGTGTTAAGTTAAAAGGTACGTGGTTTATAAATTAAACCACAAGATAAAGAGGTTTCATAATTGAACCGAGAGTGTAGTTAGGGGTCTCAGTAGAACTCATTGAGATTGTATCTCATTGTTTAGATGTTGATGTTTTACAGAGAAACAGGGAAAGAGGAGATCAAAGAGGCACAAATAGATTTATACTCAGGAGTTTGATGAAGATTTAGCTTCTATGCTTATGCTTATATTTTTCCCTTGTTATCTCTGTATCACGACATTATGACTTTAACTGATGTAAAAGTTATGTAATTGTTTCCGCACTTTCTTGTAATGGTATTGAACACTAAATCAGGATGATGTTGATAGACAGAGAACCGTTGTGGTTTTAATTATGATTAAAACCGTTTTGTCGTTGTTCAGCGAAAAATTTATAGTGGTGTTCAATATCTAAACAGGAATTTATATCTCTGATGTATTATAGTTAGTACACTTAGGTATTTCTACTTGTTAGGAATACCGGGGTGTTACAATTGGTATCAGAGCTATTCGACCTAGTCAGATCTATTAAGTCTTTTACTTCCTTTAGTTATGATTCTTCTTAGTATGCTATTAGGCATTGAGCTTGATCAACTTAATACTTTGTACATATTTCGCAGAATCATGGCCGGAAGAGGTAGAGGAAACCCTCCTCCTATTGATTCACATTTCGAATGGATGCAAAATGTGATTGAGAATCAGCAGAAGATGATGCAGGATATGTTGCATATGCAGCATCAGCAAATGGCTCTGCAGCAGCCTAATGTTCAACCGTATCAGGAAGATCCTAACCGGACATACTTCTGATTCCAAAAGGTGAATCCCTCGGTTTTCAAGGGTGGATCAGACCCAATAACAACTCATTATTGGGTAGATGCAATGGATAGAATCTTCTGAACCTTGCAATGCGGTGAAGAAGAAAACGTAATTTGTGCGGCAAATGCCCTTGATGAAGATGCCCACACCTGGTGCAATAATGCACGTGAAATGATGGGAGTTTAAGGAACTCCCCCTCACTTGGGACAACTTAAAGGAATTATTCATGGGACAATTGATAAGTCCTAAAATAGAGTGTTTTTAGTGTTTAATTTGAGTAAAGATTGTGGAAATTTAGTTCTATTATTGAGTTATTTTACTACAAAATGTTAGTTTTTGCTTTCTGGGATTACAATGAGGAAAGAAGGAATTTTGCATGCAAAAAGGCCAAAGATCAAAATTGAATAAAGAATGGTGCCAAGCAAGGAAAGCTGGTGTCAAGCAAGGAAAAAATAGTGCCAAGTACCAGAGAATGTGGCACGACCCGTGCTGGATATAGCAAGACCCGTGCTGGATATAGTACGACCCGTGCGTAGCCAAGGCGCCAAGGAGTTTCAAATCAGAAAAAGTAGCACGACCCGTGCTGAATATAGCACGACCCGTGCGACGTTTCAGCAACTCAGAATTCGGTGGCAAAGCTATCAGAAAAAGTAGCACGACCCGTGCGACGTTTCAGTAACTCATAATTCAGTTACAAAGATAATCCTTTCCTCTTCTTAACAGATCTTTATGGCTATTATGCGAATTTAGTCACTTGTCTACTGATCCTGGCTATAAATAGGATGTCAATTCAGTTGTAAAGGGCATCTTGGCTCACTTGAAAATTACACCCAAAGTTTATCTAAGTTCTTGCTTCCATTTTATCTTTTGTTCTTACTTTACTTTACTTTCTTGTTTTTATTTTCTGTTCTTATATTTCCAGCAACTTTACTTTGTCATTTATCGCTTTCTTTTACATTCAGTCATTTACATTCCATCATTTACATTCTCGCAACTTTATAATTTTGTCATTTACATTCTGTTATTTAATTTTATGTTATTCTCTTCTACTCCCTTGTCTACTATGATCATGAACGAGTATACTTCTTTAGTCTTGGGATTGTGGGAAACAATCCAGTGATGGGTCCCTAAACAATTCCAAGACTAAACTCTATCTTATTAAAGTTTCCTTTTTAATCTAATTCCATCGTACTAATTTTATAAAACAAATATCAAATGAAGTACCGAGAGGTGAAGTTTGATATTGGAACAAATGGAATCAGACAAGGCAAATCAAAGCATGAGAATAGCTTTGATAGCCTTGGGACAATAAGGTTGCGCTTAATGGGTCTCTGCAATGGTCAACCATGAGAATAGGTTTGGTTATTGTTTCGAGACACGTTCTTGTATTCCGAAAGGAAACTTGAATTACACCAAAAAGAATACATTGTCCTTAAAAACGAACTTCAATATAAGATAGAGAATAGTTAAGGGGTTGTTTTAATTCCGTCATTGTGATTTGACCATAATCCCAAGACGCTTTTTATATCTTGAATTTTAATCAACAAATCACTTCTTTTTATAAAACTATTACCTTTTAGCTAATCAACATCAAAGACTTGATTGGTAGTCACATTTTACTCCCTGTGGACCGATACTTTCTATTACGTGATAAGACCGTGCACTTGCGGGGCTATCAAGTTTTTGGCGCCGTTGCCGGGGAGTTAGTGGTATTAATCGACTTTTTGGTATCGGTTAGACTGAAATTTTATTTTTCTTTTATTTTCTTACTTTGATTCTCTTATTCTTCGAATGCGAAGAGTCCGAAGTCTCGGAGAAATTGTTCAACCAATTCCTAAGATTGAAAGATTCTTACATAGAAGAAGAAGAAGAGAATTGCGCAATAACCAAGAAATGGCGGATAATCAAAATTGCACTCTCAAGGAGTATGCTACGCCTTCTACGGCAGAACCCCATGGTGTTATTGTGCATCCAAACGTTGATGCTAATAATTTTGAACTCAAACCGTCCTTACTTTCGATGGTCCAACAGGATCAATTTTCTGGATCAGCCACTGATGATCCAAATCTTCATCTATCAATTTTTCTTGAATACTGTGGCACTTTAAAATTGAATGGAGTGACTCCTGAAGCCATAAGGCTAAAACTTTTCCCTTTTTCATTAAGGGATAAAGCCAGAGCTTGGTTTCACTCACTACCTAATGAATCTGTCACAACTTGGGATCAACTAAGGCAAGCTTTCCTTGCCCGATTCTTTCCCCCAAGCAAAACTGCTCAACTGAGGAATCAAATTACAAGATTCACTCAGAATGATGGGGAGTCTCTTTATGATGCATGGGAGCATTTCAAGGAAATTCTAAGGCTTTGCCCCCATCAAGGACTGGAGAAATGGTTGATCATCCACACTTTTTATAATGGTTTGTTATATACCACAAAGATGACTATTGATGCAGCTGCAGGTGGCGCTCTAATGAACAAAAATATGGAAGAAGCTTATGCTCTGATTGAGGACATGGCGCAGAACCACTACCATTGGACAAGCGAGAGAGCCATCACTGCTCCATCTCCACAAAAGAAAGAGCCAGGTAAGTACGAAGTCTCCGCCCTTGATCATATAGCTTCTATGGTAGATGCATTGTTTGCCAAATTTGATAAGCTGAATGTAAATGCTGTTTCAACTTCCCCTACTACTTCTCCACCTTGTGAAATCTGTGGCGTAGTTGGCCACACTGGCACAGAATGCCAACTAGTGGTGTCTACTGCTGGCCTTGAGCAAGCAAATTACGCTCAGAAGGGTGATCCATTTTCTAATACATACAATGCTGGATGGAGGAATCATCCAAATTTTTCTTATAAAAATTCTCCATCCCAACCAGCAGTAAGACCACCCCCAGGATTTCAAAATCAAAACAATCAAAGAGCTCCTCAAAAATCCAATTTGGAAACATTGCTGGAAAATTTTGTTATTACCCAAACAAAGAAAAATGAAGAATTGAAAAACCAAACTGGATTTTTGAATGATGCTCTCATCAAATTAACATCAAAAGTGGATTCAATTTCAACCCACAACAAGATGTTGGAAACTCAAATCTCACAAGTGGCTCAACAAGTTGCTTCGTCCTCAAGAACCACCGGAATGTTTCCTGGACAAACAGAACCAAACTCCAAGGTGCAAATTAATGCCGTCATTTTAAGGAGTGGTAGACAATTAGAAGAACCTAAGGGAACTAATGAGGATAGTGTGAGTGAGAATGAGAAAGAAAAAGAGATTCAAAATGAAAGTGAGGTAGTTAAGAAAGAGAAAGAACAACCTTATGTTCCACCACCACCTTACAAGCCCAAGATACCATTCCCTCAAAGGTTTGCCAAGTCTAAGCTAGAAGAACAGTTTAAAAAGTTTGTTGATTTGCTGAAAAAACTCTACATTAACATCCCGTTCACGGATGCCTTGTCTCAGATGCCATCATATACAAATTTTTTGAAAGAAATTTTATCTAAGAAAAGAAAAATTGATGACAATGAGACAGTGGCTCTGACTGAGGAATGTAGTGCTATAATTCAAAACAAACTTCCACCATAGCTTAAGGACCCAGGCAGTTTTTCCATTCCTTGTGTGATAGGGAGAGAGACCATTGATAAGGCCATGTGTGATTTAGGGTCCAGTGTGAGCCTGATGCCGTTATCCCTTTGCCAAAGGTTAGGTATAGGAGAGTTAGAACCCACCACCATGACTTTACAATTAGATGATCGTTCCATTAAGCGTTCTGCTGGCATTCTTGAGGACATTCCTACCAAAGTAGGAGATATTTTTATACCAGCTGACTTCGTTGTTATGGAAATGGATGAAGATTCCCATGTTCCAATACTTTTGGGGAGGCCTTTCCTCACCACTGCTGGTGCTATAATTGATGTAAAGCAAGGTAAGATGGAATTTCATGTAGGAGAAGAAAAGATTTTGTTTGATTTTGAAAAACTCAAAAATAGTCCTTCCACCTCGAAATCCTGTTGTATGATTGATTTTGTAGATCGTTGTGTGAAGGAGTGCTCTCTAGCACCACCTTCTAGCGATGGTTTGGAAGTATGCTTGGTTAACAATGCAGGTGAAAAGTTAACTGGAGATGCCCAAGCCTATGCTCAATTTTTGAATGAGAATCTTCTTATGAAAGGCTTGGGCACTGAAGAATTAGTTGAGGAAAAATCTGTTTCTCTTCCAAAGGAACCACCAAGGGTTGAGTTGAAACCTCTTCCATCATCTTTGAGGTATGAATTTCTGGGCCTAAACTCTACTTATCCTGTTATTGTAAATTCAAACTTAGATGAGGTTGAAACAAATAAGCTCCTTAGTATTCTCAAGAAATATCCTAAAGCCATAGGGTATACTATTGAGGATATTAAGTGAATCAATCCCTCACCGTGTATGCATAGGATACTACCTGAAGAGGACAATAAACCATCAAGTGAGCATCAAAGGAGATTAAATCCTAATATGAAAGAAGTTGTTAAAAAGGAAGTTCTCAAACTCCTTGATGCTGGGGGTAATTTACCCAATTTCTGATAGCAAATGGGTTAGTCCTGTTCATGTAGTTCCTAAAAAGGGAGGCATAACAGTTGTAAAAAATGAGAAAAATGAATCTATTGCTACTAGAACTGTTACAGGGTGGAGAATGTGCATCGATTATAGGAAGCTTAACAAAGCGACCCGTAAAGATCACTTTCCCCTCCCTTTCATTGATCAAATGTTAGAAAGGCAAGGCATTCACACTTTTGTTACTTGGATGGGTATTCCGGATTCTTCCAAATACCTATCCATCCACATGACCAAGAAAAAACAACTTTCACTTGTCCTTCCGGCACTTTTTCTTACCGAAGGATGCCTTTTGGTCTTTGTAATGCCCCTGCCACCTTTCAACGTTGCATGATGGCATTTTTTTCTGATTTTGTTGAAGACATCATGGAAGTCTTTATGGATGATTTTTCAGTCCATGGGTCTAGCTCTGCTAACTGTTTAGCCAACCTAGAAAGGGTTCTAGAAAGATGTGAAAAGGTAAATCTTGTTCTGAATTGGGAAAAGTGTCACTTCATGGTAAGAGAAGGTATGGTGCTTGGACACTTGGTTTCTGAACGAGGTATTGAGGTTGACAAAGCAAAAATTTAGATTATTGAAAAAATGTCACCTCCTACCTCGGTCAAAGAGGTGAGAAGTTTCTTGGGACATGCGGGTTTCTACCGCCGTTTTATAAAAGATTTTTCCAATTTCTAAACCACTAACAAGTGTGCTCCTTAAGGATGCAACTTTTGTCTTTGATGATTTGTGTTTAGAAGCTTTTTGCAGGTTAAAGGAAGCCTTGATCACTGCCCCAATCATGCAGCCACCCGATTGGAACCTTCCATTCGAAATTATGTGTGACGCAAGTGACTACGCAGTTGGGGCAGTTCTTGGACAGAAGAGGGACAAGAAAATGCATGCCATTTACTATGCAAGCAGAACTCTAGATGAAGCACAGGTGAACTACGCCACAACTGAAAAAGAATTGTTGGCAGTAGTCTTCGTCGTTGACAAATTCAGACAGTACTTAGTAGGATCCAAAATCATCATTTATACGGATCACTTGGCAATAAGATATTTGATGAACAAAAAAGATGCTAAGCCGAGGTTGATCCGGTGGATCCTACTTCTCCAGGAATTTGACCTTGAGATCAGGGACAAGAAAGGCACCGAAAATGTGGTGGCCGACCATTTGTCAAGATTACAAGAAAACAATGAGAATGAGCTACCGCTTGATGACTCCTTCCCGGATGAGCAGCTATTCTCATTGGTGCAAGTTGAAGCACCATGGTATGCAGACTATGTGAACTTTCTTGCAGCCGTTACCTCCTGGTGTGGCAAAATATATGCAAGTATACACAGTCACATAAGTAATACAATGATAAGAAAGGTCGAACCCACAGGGATTGGTTAAACTCTTGTATGCTTAGAGAGATATAAATATGTGCTACTACACTACTCACAAAATTTGGGGTTTTTAGTTTAAGTAAAAACAGAATGCAAGTATGTAAAATAAGGTGAAGGAAATCAGTTGAGAAAGATAGTTGAGATGTCTTTACTAGATAATGCTTCTTTTGAGAGTTTCTATGCTTTTAGAGATGCAGAAGCACTATGATGCAGAAGCATCAAGTGCAGTATCATTGAGTGCAGTTGCATAAGTGTGTGCTTGTCAACTACTTTCTTCAGAGTTTCGTTACAAGCTTCCCATGCCTGGGCTTGCTAAATAAGTTCACTCCTGCCTTTGAGGTACCCAATGTTTCACCCTAAGGACTATGTTTTCCTATGTCTAGGACTTAACATGGTTTTAACAAACTTTTCTTTATTAACAAGTCAACAAAGCCTTTATTAAAACACTTGATAACTCATATTTATATGAGTTAGTTATACTTATTCAAAGTTAAATCATGCAAGTTCTCTGGCAATAGTAGGTTGTTTCTAGTAAAGTTTCTGTTAGTTTATTGCTTTTAGTTAGAAAGGGGCTAAATTACAAATTCTAGGCATTTTGGTGCCAATTGGCGCCTTTGTGAGCGTTTTGATGCTTCTTGTGTTTGTGCAGTAATCCAAACGTGGCAACGTCTATCATCACGTCTGAAGAAGGGCAGCAGAGCAAGAAAATAATATCTCATTTTGGCGCGCATGTAGTGATGGTCAAAGATCTGGAAATGAAGAAGATCTTCTCTCTCCTCAGCGCTGACACGGCTGACGCACTGTAGCAGTGCGGTGTCACTTCAGGGCAGAGTCAACTCGCAAGCAAACTTGGAAGGTGGGGAATGACATCAGCAAGCATGTGACCCTCTTTTGACCATGGCTATTCTCTCTCTACAAAAAGGCAAGGGTGCACCATGCGGAATACACACGACTCCATTCATCATCCACCTTCCTCCATTTTTCAGAGATAGTTTTTCTAAAAGAAGTTCTGGACACAGACTTCTTCATTTTAAAATTTTCTCAAGGCCCCAAGTTCCATCTTCATTCGCAACCATTACTGTTAGGCTCAGACGTTGTAACGTCTTTACAGCGTGCATGAAGGAAGGCCACCTAGGCGTATCTTTTGCGTTTAGTCTCCTTTTCTCTATGTACGGTATTTGGATTTTAACTCCTCTTATTTCTGTAAGGATGTTCATCATGAGCTAAACATTGGTAGTTGGGTTGTTGTTTTGCATGTAATGAACCTCTAGTTTAATGTTATGAAGTATTGATGATTATGCGTTTTAAATCTTTGCATGTTAATATTTCCAAACTTGTTTTGAACTGATCACTTAAAATAAGTAGATTCATAGGTACAGACATGGTCTATGAAAAGAACTCAAAGATTTATGTGAATGAAAAGGTGCACTAAAGACATTTAGGCATTTTTATCTAAGTCTAGACATAGAATGGATAATAGTTCATAGGACATTGCTGTGGGAACTTAAAATACAGGAGTAGGCCTACTTAGAACCTAGACATAGGAATTCTAGTACTTGAAGCTCTGACGTTTTGTGACTGAAAAGCACAGCTCTTTTGCAACAGCGTTCAAACGTTATAACGTCTATACAACATAGCATTTGTGCGTAATAACGTGTAAACGTTATAACGTCTGACTAGAGGAGATTTACTTGCATGCAGCAATCCAACTCATACTATTCCATATTCACAACCATTTCTTGTTCACATGCTTTATTTATGTTATTAGTCTTGATACCAACTTTTAGTGCCGATTTGTTACTTGTTTCACTTATGTTTTAAAGACTTGAATTCTGAAAGTTAATCAATCCTCGTGGGAACGATCTCTTACTTTTATCCACTTTATTACTTGTACGACGTGTATACTTGCACTGATATTGCGACTATAAAACACACACGAGCGCAAACAAGTTTTTGGCGCCGTTGCCGGGGATTGTATTTAACTTTTATTGTTCAACAAGAATTAAAACACTAGGTGAAAAAAAAAAAAATTCTGCTGTGTTGTTTGTTGTTTTTGTGAGTGAACAGGTAAACGTTACAGCGTATGCTTAGTTCCAGTTCAAGCTCTAGTTCAACAGAACCAGGGAGTGGATCTGAACCTGAATTCTATCCAGAACCTGAAAGAACCTTCAGGCGACTAAGGAGACAACAAAGGTTAAGAAGGCAGCAACAACAACAGCAATTTCAGCCACCAATCATGTCTGAACATGGTACTGGTGGTAGAAGCTCTAGAGGTGGACGCACTCCAAGAGGAGGAAGGCACTCTGATGCTGGAGGACGTGGTCGTGGACCACAAACTCATACAGAAACCTATGTTGATGATGAACACTGGCAGAGACAGCAACTCATCAATGCAGGGCCACAAGACATGGTCAATGACAGAGACAGGCCTATGCGTGATTATGCCGTACTCAATCCTGCCCATTTACAAACAGGCATCGCAAGACCACCTATTCATACTGGTCACTTTGAATTCAAGCCAATGATGTTCCAAATGCTGCAGACTGCAGGGCAATTTGGGGGTTTTCCTCAAGAAGATCCTTATGCACATCTAAGGCAATTTTTGGATGTATGTAGCAACTTTGTCATCCCTGGAGTCTCAGAAGATGCCTTCCGACTGAAGCTATTTCCATATTCTCTTAAGGATAAGGCCAAGAATTGGTTGAACTCCTTAGAGCCCAATTCAATTCACACTTGGGATGAGCTAGCTGAGAAATTTCTTGGAAAATACTTCCCTCCCAACAAAAATGCCAAGTTAAGAAATGACATCACTTCCTTCAAACAAAGGGAAGGGGAATCATTATTTGAGGCTTGGGAAAGATGGAAGGAATTACTAAGAATGTGCCCACACCATGGCATTCCTGTAGTTATTCAAATGGAGACTTTTTATAATGGACTAGATCAACCTACCAGGCTTATACTTGATGCTTCATCAGGCGGTGTCATATTAAACATGTCTTTCTCTGAGGCATGCAGACTTATTGAAGACATAGCCACTCACAATGCCCATTGGCCTTCTGATAGATTCACTCCCGGAAAGAAGGCTGGTGTCCATGAGATAAGTGAAGTAACTGCCCTTTCTGCTCAGGTTGCATCTCTGACCAACATGATTAAAAACTTGAGTACCCCAAACGTGGCAACGTCTGAAACACAGACTGCTGCAGCTATTGAACCAACACCATCTGGGGGAGTAGTGTGTGTATATTGTGAAGGAGGGCATGTCTACGAAGAGTGTCCCCATAACCCTCAGTCTGTAAACTTTGTATCACATAACAAAGGTAACAGTCCCTTCTCCAACTTTTACAATTCAAATTGGAGAAATTACCCAAATTTTAGTTGGAAGAACAACAATTCTTTGAATGCTAGCGATGCTGCTCCTGCAATACCCCCAGGATTTCCCCCTCAACAACAAAAGCAGTATACGCAGAATAACAACAACAGCAATTTGGAAGCCTTGATGAAAACTTTCATAAGTGATTGTAGGGCGACCTTACAGACCCATGAGTCTTCAATCAAAACTTTGGAGAACCAAATTGGACAGATAGCCTCAGCTCTTACTCAAAGACAGAATGGATCTCTTCCATCCACAACTGAAACACCATCTTCATCAAAGTCAAATGGTAAAGATGTGGTGAATGCACAGGTAAATGCTATCTCATTAAGAAGTGGCACTGAGTATCCAGAACCATCTATGCCTAAGGAATCTGAGGTGCCAGACAAGGAAAAAGAGAAAAACGAAGGTGGAGAAAAAGAGAAGAATATTCCAGATATTGTGATGTCTAAGCCAGACGTTACAACGTCTAGCTCTGAACCAGGAATCAAGACTGTTCCTAAGCTTGTACCTGAATATCCTCCTCCACCCTACCCTCAAAGACTAAAGAAAGCTCATGAAGACAAGCAATTCAGCAAGTTCATGGAGATGCTAAAACAGCTACACATAAACCTTCCCTTGGTTGAAGCTCTACAGCAGATGCCAAACTATGCCAAGTTCCTAAAGGATATCATCACCAAACGAAGAAGGCTAGGGGAGTTTGAAACTATTGCTTTAACTGAAGAATGTAGCTTAATCATGCAGAATAAACTCCCTAGAAAACTGAAAGATCCTGGCAGTTTTACTATACCATGCTCCATTGGAGATTTTTACCTTGGAAAAGCCTTATGCGACTTGGGGGCAAGTATTAACTTGATGCCCAAGTCCATTTATGAAAAACTTGGTATAGGAACTGCAAGACCTACTTCTTTAAGTCTTACATTAGCTGACAAAAGTAGAGTTTATCCTGAAGGCATATTAGAAGATGTTTTGATTAAAGTTGACAAATTTGTTTTTCCAGTGGACTTTGTTATTTTAGATTTTGATGCAGATAAGGAAGTTCCTATCATCTTGGGGCGACCATTTCTAGCCACTGGAAGGACACTCATTGATGTGCAGAAAGGAGAATTAATCATGAGGGTCAATGACCAAGAAGTCAAGTTCAACGTCCTCAACGCACTCAAGTATCCAGAACCTAACACAGAGGAATGTTCTTTTGTGGTTGCCCTTGACCATGTGGTTCAAAAGCAATTCAATAAAGATAATGACCACTTGGAGAAGATTCTGGGCAATGATGAGATTCAAGAGTTGTTATCAGAAGAAGCTGATCCGTTAAACGTTACAACATCAACCACAGACGTTGTCACGTCTGACTCCCCTATACCCAGGGCGTGGACAAAGAAGTATGAATCTTTGGGGCAAGAAGACTCCAATCTCAAGAAGATAGTACCATCCATTGAAGAACCACCCACTCTGGAATTGAAGGTGTTGCCCGATCACCTGAAGTATGCCTTTTTAGGGGAAAATGATTCTTTACCTGTGATCATTTCTTCTAATCTCTCACAAGAGCAGGAAAGTGATCTCATTAGCACCTTGAAAAGGCACAAGAAAGCCATTGGTTGGCAAATGGCAGATATCAAGGGTATCAGTCCCACAATCTGTATGCACAGAATTGTCTTAGAAGAGAATGCAAAGAACAGCATTGAAGGACAAAGGCGATTGAACCCGATAATGAAAGAGGTGGTCAAGAAGGAAATCATCAAATGGTTAGACGCAGGAATCATTTATCCAATTAGTGATAGCTCATGGGTGAGCCCAGTTCAATGTGTACCAAAGAAGGGTGGAGTTACTGTGGTGACCAATGACAAAAATGAGTTGATTCCAACAAGAACAGTGACTGGATGGAGGATATGTATGGACTACAGGAAGCTGAACAAAGCAACCAAGAAGGACCATTTTCCTCTGCCATTTATTGACCAGATGTTGGATAGACTTGCAGGCAAAGAATTCTATTGTTTCCTTGATGGTTACTCAGGATATAACCAGATAGCTATTGTGCCTGAGGACCAAGAGAAGACCACATTCACTTGTCCTTATGGTACCTTTGCCTTCAGAAGGATGCCATTCGGGTTGTGTAATGCACCTGCAACATTCCAGAGGTGTATGATGGCTTTATTCTCAGATTTTATTGAAAAATCCATGGAAGTTTTCATGGATGACTTTTCAGTCTATGGAGACTCATACAAGGCATGCTTGGATAACTTAGAAGGAGTCTTAATAAGGTGTGAAGAAACCAACTTAGTACTCAACTGGGAGAAATGCCACTTTATGGTTCAAGAGGGAATTGTTTTAGGGCACAAGATTTCAAAGAAAGGGTTGGAGGTTGATAAAGCAAAAATTGATGTTATTGACAAATTACCTCCACCTACCACTGTCAAAGGTATTAGAAGTTTCTTAGGGCATGCTGGTTTTTACAGAAGGTTTATCAAGGATTTTTCAAAAATTTCCAAACCTTTGTGTCTGCTGCTGCAACGTGATAACGTCTTCAACTTTGATGAGCATTGTCATGAAGCCTTCCAGAAATTGAAGACTGCCCTTGTAACAGCTCCTGTGATAGTCACTCCTGACTGGTCCAAACCATTTGAATTAATGTGTGATGCAAGTGACTACGCTGTGGGGGCTGTATTGGGTCAAAGGTATGGCAAAATTTTTCACTCTATCTATTATGCTAGTAAAACCTTAGATGATTCCCAGTTAAATTATACTGTAACTGAGAAAGAGTTACTGGCTGTTGTATTTGCTTTTGACAAATTTCGATCATACTTGGTGGGTGCAAAAGTTATTGTTTTTACTGATCACTCAGCCATCAAGTATTTGATTTCAAAAAAAGATGCAAAGCCACGACTCATTAGATGGGTTCTCCTCCTCCAAGAATTTGACTTGGAAATTCATGATAAAAAGGGGGTGGAGAACCAAGTTGCTGATCATCTTTCTAGGCTTGAGAATGTTGATGCAGGTACAGGTGCAGAAGAGATAAAAGAAAATTTCCCTGATGAAAAACTGCTGACAGTAGCCACAGTAGCTGAAGACGTTACCACGTCTATGACAATTTCTTCAAACGTTATAACGTCTGCTGCTACTGCTCCCTGGTATGCTGATATAGTTAACTTCCTAGTCAGCAAGATTGTGCCTGTGGATTTCAACCATCAGCAAAGAAAAAAATTCTTCCACACCGTGAAGCACTATTTTTGGGATGAACCCTATCTGTATAAGATGTGTCAAGATCAGTTGCTTAGGAGATGCCTTGCTGAAGAGGAACAACTCCATGTATTACAACAATGTCATGCATCACCTTATGGAGGACATTTTGGAGGAACCAGAACTGCAGCAAAGGTGTTACAGTCAAGGATACTATTGGCCAACACTCTTCAAAGATGCTCATGAATTAGTGAAAAGCTGTGATAAATGCCAAAGAACTGGAAACATCTCCAACAAGCAAGAAATGCCATTGACAAATATCCTTGAAGTGGAACTGTTTGATGTCTGGGGAATGGACTTCATGGGGCCATTTCCTATGTCTCATGGAAATTTATACATTTTGGTAGCTGTGGATTATGTGTCAAAATGGGTGGAAGCCATTGCATTGCCCAATAATGAGGCCAAATCAGTCAGCAAATTCCTTAAGCAAAACATCTTCACAAGATTTGGTACTCCAAGAGCTATAATCAGTGATGAAGGCTCTCACTTCTGTAACAAGCTGATTGAGAACCTATTGGCTAAGTACGGAGTGAAGCACAAGATTGCTACAGCTTATCACCCACAGACAAGTGGTCAAGCAGAAATTTCCAACAGAGAAATTAAAAGAATACTTGAGAAGATGGTTGGTCCAAACAGGAGGGATTGGTCCCTGCACCTTGATGATGCATTGTGGGCGTACAGGACAGCATTTAAGACACCACTGGGCATGTCACCATACAAGTTAGTCTTCGGAAAAGCTTGTCACCTGCCCATTGAACTCCAACACAAAGCTCACTGGGCACTGAAGCAACTGAACTTAGATCATTCAAAGGCTGGAGAAGCAAGGCTCCTTCAACTAAATGAGCTAGATGAATTCAGGCACACTGCCTATGAGAATTCAAAAATGTATAAGGAGAAAACCAAGAAGTGGCACGATCAGAAAATTCAAAGAAGGGAGCTAGTAGAAGGACAATCAGTTTTGTTGTTTAATTCAAGGTTAAAGTTGTTCCCTGGGAAGTTAAAATCAAGATGGTCAGGACCTTTCAAGCTAGTAAAAGTCTACCCTCATGGTGCTGTGGACCTGTTTGATGAGAAAACTAATTCCATTTTCAAAGTCAATGGCCAAAGAGTGAAGCATTACCATGGAGAACATGTGGTTAGGGACAAGACCACAGTGGCTCTCAACAACCCCTGAATTCAAAAAAAAAGGGGGATAGTCTGGCTGAAGACTCTTAAAGCAAGCGCTCTTGGGAGGCAACCCAATGGTTTTAACTAACCAGCAATTTTGTGTCTTTAAATTTTTTGTTTTGTGCAGGACGGGGAGCTGAAGTAGTATAAACGTTATAACGTCTCTGCGTGTCTAGGATGTTGTCACGTTCGCTGCCTGGGTAAAGTTTTAAATGAAAAAAAAAATAGAAAAGAAAATGAGTCAAGCAGTTTTCAAACGAAACAATTTTTAATAAAAATGATTTCTTGAGACGTGACTGCCAAAGTGACCATGACGTCACTTCCAACGGTTACCCCTTTTTCCCAAACCCACGCCACCACCTATTTCTCAACTTCCCATAAAACCTCCCCAATGAACACACACCAGTTACAATCATCAAAACCACATTCATACACTTTCAGAAACCGCAATCTTATCCCTTCTCCCAAATCCCAAATCTCAAATCTCAAATCCCCCACTCTCCAGAAAACTCATTCAATCACCATGACAAAAACCAAGCAAGCTGCAGTAAAATCATCTGGTAAAGGAAAGAATGTCAACCCAAGTTCTTCCTCAGTTCCAATTCCAGAAATCCCCATTTCTTCAAAGAAGAGAGCCTTGCTGCCAGAAAGGGGATTCAGCTTGGAAAACCCAAATCCCGACTTTATCGCAACAGTGGCAGCATTGGGATGGCAGAAATTTGTAGTTCACAGAAAGGAATACATTGCAACTCTAGTGCATGACTTTTATAAAGGAATCGTTGAAAGAACCGATGGAGAACTTTCAAGCACATCCATCGTTCGAGGTGAAGAAGTCAAATTTGGTGTAAGAGTCATAAATGACTACTTTGGGCTAGGTTACTATGGCAAGGCAGTTGAGGTGAAGCAAAAGACTTACGGAGTGGCAGAGATGACTGAAATCAAAGAAAGGATATGTGTTGAAGGAGCTGTTTGGGAGCGAAGAGGCGACCATGGGAATGAATTCAAAATTTTGAAGAGATACCTTTGTGATGAGGCCAGTGCTTGGTTTCATTTCATTAGGCATTGCTTGATACCCACTTCTCACACTCTCTGGGTTGATAAAGAGAGGCTGATTGCTATTGATGCCATTATGTCAAGAGATAAGATTGAGGTGGGTAAGCTCATCAACAGGGAGATAAACAAATGGCAGAACAGGAAGGATGGATACCTATACTTCCCTTGTTTAATCACTGATCTCTGCATGGAAGCTGGAGTGGAGATTGAAGCATCTGAGCTAAGAGAGGAACCCCAAGGGGCATTCTCTACAAAGTTCAAAGCTAGGCAGAGAGCTGCAGATGCTACCACGTCAGTTGATGCACAGACGTTACAACGTCTGGTGGACCAGCAAAACAGCCTAGCCAAGTTTGTCAAGGAGCAATTTGAATGGCAAAAGAAGGTAAATGCTCAGACAACAAAAGGCAAGATGGTGATTGAAGAGCCAGTACTTCCAGATTGGATGCAAGAGGAAGATGAAGACAACATACTCCTATCAACAATGAACCTCAGGAAAGTGAAGAAGGAAAAAGTCAAGAAAACAAGAAAACCAGCCACAAAAAGAAAGAGCCCAGCAAAGAAAGAGCAGAAGAAGGTAAGTAGTGAGGAAGAAGAGCTTAAATCAGCTGATATGGATAGCATCAGTGAGAGTGATGCAGAGGAATCAAAGAAGGTAAGTAGGGAAATCCTAAGTGATGATGAGGAAGAAACACATTCAGAAGAGAAAGGAAGTTCCAGTGATAAGACTGATATTGAGGCTGACTCTCCACCAACCCAAACACTCAAAGAACCCGCCCAACCCACACCTCCATCACCAAAAGACAAACAACCCCAACCCTCAGCTAAAGAACAACCCACCCATGACCAAAACATCCCCAAAACACAACAATCTGAACCTCAAGATCAACCCATTTCAAAACCAACCCCCACTCAACCTGAACCAACTAAAGAGCCATCACAACCATCCATTCCAGAAGTAACCAGTGCAGACGTGACTACGTCTGAACCATCTGCTGTTGAAACCAACCCAGACCCACAACTCATCCCCCACCCAAAAGGCAAAGATTCAAGACTGTACCCACCCAGAGTCCATTTGGGAAGAAGAAAAGGCGTGAAGTAGCCGCTGCGGGTGAAAAAGCAAGACATGATGAAGAAGAAGAACAACTAGTTGATGCTCCTGCAACCAAAAGGCAAAAGTTGCAGGTAAAAAAGAAATCTGAAGCTGCTAAAGACAAGCCAGCAACAGCCACCAGTGCAGCATTTGTCGCTGCTAGTGGTTCAGAGAATGCTCCTGCTGTTGTTGCTGAAGAAAAAGCTGCAGACGTTACAACGTCTCATGAGCCAGAGGTTGAAAAAGCCCAGGGGGAACCCAAAGAGCAGCAACAGATTCATCCTGCAGAGCTGGAAAAGCAGAAAGCATGGGAGGAAGCAAAGAAAAGAGTTGCTGAGAGCAGTGTAAAGAAGCCCCAAGAAACTGAAGCCTCAGTTGATGCTGGTGATGGTGAAGGAGAAAAGAAGAAGAAGGAAAAGAAAAAGAAGACTGTGCAAGCAAGCATCCCAGCCAGACAAAGTGGAAGGCTCAGGTCTGGTGCTCTGAACAAGTAAGTTAGCCCTCTTTTTAGCAGTAGAATAGTTATAGTTTGCAATTTCAGTACAAATAAATAGCTGTCCAGACGTTACAACGTCTGGAGAATTAGTAGTCAGTAGTTGTTTTGTTTCTGTTTTGTGTGAATGTTCCTCTCTCATTTTTCAAAATTCAGTGAGCTGTGGGGACACTGCTCATCTTTTTGTTTGGGGGGGAGGATCATTTTTATGTTTCGTGTATGCTTGAAAGCAAATGCAAAATCAGTTTACTTCCCTACGCGAGTAATCATCAAAAATGTTTCTCTTTGGGCTAAATCTAAGAATGACTTGGTGTGAATGTGTGTGAGTAGCTGATGCATGCTTAAATGAATAGAATTGATTACTGCTTCCACACAAACTCTGTTTTGAGGAAAACCTAGTTAGCTAAGGACTAATTGATGCAAAGCTAGTGCTGGTTGACTATGGTGATGGTAGAACTTGATTAAAAACTCAGAGTAGCAGTAGAAGCTAAGTTTGGGGGTATATCAGGTTGTACTAAGGCTGGGTGCAAAGACTGTAGGATGATTAGTGCTTGTGTAGTGTGAGTGCAACGTTGTAACGTCTACCCGTAACGTTATAACGTATGCCGTGTGTGTTTGTGTGTTGTGTTCTGTGTTATCAAACGTTGTAGCGTCTCTCCTATAAACGTTATAACGTCTACTCCAAAAAGACCAAAAAAGTGTGTGTTGTTTCAAATAAGTGGAAAAATCCACATGTCCTCTGTGTTTGCTGCAAATTCCCGAAACAAATACTGGGTACCCCAATTATCTCAATCCTAAATTGTCAAATCCAAAGGATCAACAAAGGAGAAAAATCACAAAAGCTCCAAACCAAAAGTGAAGAAAATCAAAAGAAAAGTTGCTCAGTAATGAGGGGTTGCAGCTGTGTGTTTTGTGTTGTGTGAGTTAGAAAAGTAGTTTGCACAAATCTAGTCCTAGCACCCAAGATAAGACCCTTTGTTGTGCTTCAATTAACCCTCATGTCTTATGTGAAAATGTTAGCCTACTCCTTGTTTTGAAAGATGTTATACTCTCACCATATGGAAACCACTCTTTCATAGGCTAGGGTAGCTTCTGAACCTAGCTAGGAAAAGAATTGATACAGAGATCACACACTCACTTTGGGCAGTAATGAATCTAAAATGTAATTGTGCATTGGTGCGTGAGTGTGTAGTGTAAGTCTGAAGAAATTAGCCCCTTGAAGAAAATTTTTGAATAGATGAGCAGGGTGTAAACTGTTGGTGTATTTAGTTTCTTGCATCTTTTCATATGTTGTATTTCAATTGCTTGAGGACAAGCAATGGTTTAAGTTTGGGGGTGTGATAACTCATATTTATATGAGTTAGTTATACTTATTCAAAGTTAAATCATGCAAGTTCTCTGGCAATAGTAGGTTGTTTCTAGTAAAGTTTCTGTTAGTTTATTGCTTTTAGTTAGAAAGGGGCTAAATTACAAGTTCTAGGCATTTTGGTGCCAATTGGCGCCTTTGTGAGCGTTTTGATGCTTCTTGTGTTTGTGCAGTAATCCAAACGTGGCAACGTCTATCATCACGTCTGAAGAAGGGCAGCAGAGCAAGAAAATAATATCTCATTTTGGCGCGCATGTAGTGATGGTCAAAGATCTGGAAATGAAGAAGATCTTCTCTCTCCTCAGCGCTGACACGGCTGACGCACTGTAGCAGTGCGGTGTCACTTCAGGGCAGAGTCAACTCGCAAGCAAACTTGGAAGGTGGGGAATGACATCAGCAAGCATGTGACCCTCTTTTGACCATGGCTATTCTCTCTCTCTACAAAAAGGCAAGGGTGCACCATGCGGAATACACACGACTCCATTCATCATCCACCTTCCTCCATTTTTCAGAGATAGTTTTTCTAAAAGAAGTTCTGGACACAGACTTCTTCATTTTAAAATTTTCTCAAGGCCCCAAGTTCCATCTTCATTCGCAACCATTACTGTTAGGCTCAGACGTTGTAACGTCTTTACAGCGTGCATGAAGGAAGGCCACCTAGGCGTATCTTTTGCGTTTAGTCTCCTTTTCTCTATGTACGGTATTTGGATTTTAACTCCTCTTATTTCTGTAAGGATGTTCATCATGAGCTAAACATTGGTAGTTGGGTTGTTGTTTTGCATGTAATGAACCTCTAGTTTAATGTTATGAAGTATTGATGATTATGCGTTTTAAATCTTTGCATGTTAATATTTCCAAACTTGTTTTGAACTGATCACTTAAAATAAGTAGATTCATAGGTACAGACATGGTCTATGAAAAGAACTCAAAGATTTATGTGAATGAAAAGGTGCACTAAAGACATTTAGGCATTTTTATCTAAGTCTAGACATAGAATGGATAATAGTTCATAGGACATTGCTGTGGGAACTTAAAATACAGGAGTAGGCCTACTTAGAACCTAGACATAGGAATTCTAGTACTTGAAGCTCTGACGTTTTGTGACTGAAAAGCACAGCTCTTTTGCAACAGCGTTCAAACGTTATAACGTCTATACAACATAGCATTTGTGCGTAATAACGTGTAAACGTTATAACGTCTGACTAGAGGAGATTTACTTGCATGCAGCAATCCAACTCATACTATTCCATATTCACAACCACTTCTTGTTCACATGCTTTATTTATGTTATTAGTCTTGATACCAACTTTTAGTGCCGATTTGTTACTTGTTTCACTTGTGTTTTAAAGACTTGAATTCTGAAAGTTAATCAATCCTCGTGGGAACGATCTCTTACTTTTATCCACTTTATTACTTGTACGACGTGTATACTTGCACTGATATTGCGACTATAAACACACACGAGCGCAAACAAGTTTTTGGCGCCGTTGCCGGGGATTGTATTTAACTTTTATTGTTCAACAAGAATTAAAACACTAGGTGAAAAGAAAATTCTGCTGTGTTGTTTGTTGTTTTTGTGAGTGAACAGGTAAACGTTACAGCGTATGCTTAGTTCCAGTTCAAGCTCTAGTTCAACAGAACCAGGGAGTGGATCTGAACCTGAATTCTATCCAGAACCTGAAAGAACCTTCAGGCGACTAAGGAGACAACAAAGGTTAAGAAGGCAGCAACAACAACAGCAATTTCAGCCACCAATCATGTCTGAACATGGTACTGGTGGTAGAAGCTCTAGAGGTGGACGCACTCCAAGAGGAGGAAGGCACTCTGATGCTGGAGGACGTGGTCGTGGACCACAAACTCATACAGAAACCTATGTTGATGATGAACACTGGCAGAGACAGCAACTCATCAATGCAGGGCCACAAGACATGGTCAATGACAGAGACAGGCCTATGCGTGATTATGCCGTACTCAATCCTGCCCATTTACAAACAGGCATCGCAAGACCACCTATTCATACTGGTCACTTTGAATTCAAGCCAATGATGTTCCAAATGCTGCAGACTGCAGGGCAATTTGGGGGTTTTCCTCAAGAAGATCCTTATGCACATCTAAGGCAATTTTTGGATGTATGTAGCAACTTTGTCATCCCTGGAGTCTCAGAAGATGCCTTCCGACTGAAGCTATTTCCATATTCTCTTAAGGATAAGGCCAAGAATTGGTTGAACTCCTTAGAGCCCAATTCAATTCACACTTGGGATGAGCTAGCTGAGA